>JBBPUM010000856.1:0-12490 GCA_038094695.1 Chiua aff. virens | reverse complement strand
ACAATACCCGTGCGTTGTATTCCTGTTCTTTCCCGACGATCTCTCACCCATTCTCATCTGATATCATATCCTCTTCCTGTGAAAAAAAGGTCGTCTTTGCCTCCGCAGCGTCTCTCGTTGCCCTCGCTGCTACGATCTTCATCCTAGGGAGAGCTCCTACCGGAGGACGCCCACCTTCAGTCTCCGGCACGAGCGTTCTAGAGTCCCTCTGGCTTGAAGCCAACTCAGAGGCTCTTCATTCGCATCTCCTGGCGATTGACGAACCTGATCCGGACAAACTGAGAGAAGCAGGGATGTTTGACATCCGTCTTGGGGACATACAAGCGAGCCAAGGTCATTTAAAATTACGCCAGGCAGTCGAATCAGAGGCCACACTAAACAAGAACCAAGAGGATGATGAGGAGAATCTAATATTTGGCAGATAAACAACAGGTTTGTTACTTGTCGACAATGCTTCAAGTTGTAGCTTTCTCTCGAAAATTGTTACTACAAACCTTTCTAACTGCTGGGGGTATTTCATGAATTGCGAGTGCTTGAAGTAATGTAGCATTCACGCAGAAACTAGTATCAACAACATTGAGCTAGAATCTCTACAATTCCGGCTAAAATGCTGATTCAGACTCATCGACGGCTGGTCTAACCGGAAGATCCCGAATCTGCTTTCTGTTCGCTCAGGCTCAGGCTGTGCTCGTCCGATTTGCCTCCATGGTCATTGATGGATAACAATCAGCGCTCAGTACATATCTATGTATCATGTCCCACTGTGACCTTCAATGAATAAGCTGTTCCCCATGCTGTGCGTCGTAACCATCCTGGAGTCTGAGGTGGGAGAGTTCCAACCATCTTCATGTTAGCTTATTTACGCGCCCTAGCAAATCCGAGCCGCCGTCTGCCAGTGTTCCGCAGAGTACCTTCAACCGTTCTACAAGGCGATGAAATTCCCTTGTCACAAATGGATGCAACACGCTCTCTACCAGATTTGATCGAGCAAGGTAAATTTTCACACTCAAAGCTTGCAGGCTAGTTGTGAAATCCGACTCTCCGTTTCAGATAACAGCACTGGTAGGCGGGAAGTCCACGGCCTCGACTACTTTCTTTGCTACCTCCTCCACATCATCCTCGTTGCCATTCACGTCGTCCTTTTGGTCGCTGCATGCTATCACCTGGAGCATCACATCATCGTTTTACCTCCCAGTAAAACCCTCACTGTCGGATTAAGTGGCGGACTACAAGCATTTTACACTGTGCGTATCAATGAAATGAAACACAGTAATTTGTTCTGATACCTGAAATACTAGCTTTATACAACCATCTTAGTTTTCGTCACACAACACTTGGTGCTCTCATGATGTGAGTTACACGGGAAACAGTCCTTCTATAACCTATATCACATATATGGGCCAGCGAGTACCGGTTACTTTTCCCATCGCCGCTTTCATACATAGGCTACCACGTTACAACAGAGGCTGACCAAGGATGTGTTGAATAGATACCTGATGTCCTTGGTCGGATTGAACTCAACAGTTTTTGGTACTACTCCAACTCAATCCAGCGCTGATCCTTCCGTGACGTTCGCCCTTGCCCAACTGGAAAACGCTCTTAGTCAGACTGCAGCAAGGTTCATGTGCACCGGTAAGTCTTCTTGCCTCTTAGCCAGATTTGCGACGAATCTGGGCGGTTTCTCATCGCATTCCTGATATTTGCGTTTTGTTTTCTAGCAGGCCAGCTCGGTGAGGCTAACGGGGGTTTCAATCGCATGGTGGGTCAAAGCCAAGCGGCCCGACAAGCGGTTCAGTACTGTCTAAATGTGCGTCTCGTTCTTCTTTTTTCTGGCTCTCGTTATCATCCGCGCTCGCAGATGCGTGTCATGCTGGGGCTGTGACACACAGATCAACACAGTACCCGTACGTTATGCTTGTCCCTGGGAGCAATCTACATATCATGTTACTCTACGACCTCTGCTCGTCTGGGTTTGACACAAGCAGGTCATTTTTGCTTCTGGAGCATCCTTCGTTGCCCTCTTCGTCGCGATACTGAGAGGCTGACAATTGCACGGTCAGTCATACATTTGACTCAGCTACCGCCGAGCCCTTTGTCGAGTCATGCATTCGAATCGGCGGCGATAGGTTCCGGACCGGCAATCTCGAAAATTTTACATGAACACGCATATCACCCAACTGCCTTTGGACAGCTTAGTACCAACCTTGATCGACTCGAGAAGGTTTCCAGGACCTGGGTTAGAGCTCTGCACTTACATGTCAAGTAAACTTCTGAGACCATTGGTTGACGTTCTCGGACTTCCCATGTTGCAGCTGGCTGTGCAGTTAGATTGACGCTCGGCAGCTCCCGGGCTATAGAGTTGGATCTCGGATCTCCCCCATAATTAATAGATAACACTACCGAGTAGTGGCCATTAGGAAGCTACATTAGGTATTCCGTTAGTACCGGGTCCTGTTGCATCACAAGGTCTACCAGCGACATGTTTAGCCCAGTTCAGGCAGTCTTGGCCAAGGAACAGAGCCCTCCAGCTAATCCTAGACGTCCATCGTCACCCGCTGACCCATAATAGGGGAAGAAGCCGCCGTCATGAGAACAGTGAGGGTATGGGCCGCGCGTCCGTTACTGTCGCTGTACCGTCGAGAACGGCCTTTCACCAGTGTTCAACTTGGATGTCTTGCGTCCCTTGTGCTGGCTGTGACTACATGTGTCCAAAAGCGTCCTCCGAGCTCGATCAGCTGTCGTCTGCTACAGACGAGACACCGGAGGTGGCGTCCCGAGGACGGTTTTGCCATCAGGAACTTGTCGGGTTCCTCACATGCTCTCCTGCACCAGTAGTGAGACCGCTCTCGATATAAAATGAGACCATTTGGTGGGCAGTCTAGTCAGCATCCTCAGCATCCTCAGCCCGTCTGTCTCAAAGCACCCCAAGCACCAGATCTATCACTCCTCGTTATCTATCACCATGAAGTTCACATCTATCGCTGCTGCCGCTCTGGTGTTCGTTCTCCCCGCTTTTGCGCAGACGACGGAGAGCATCTCGTACGACACGACGTACGATGATGCACCCCTCTCGTTGACAGAGGTCGCATGCTCGAATGGCCCTAACGGGCTCATGACCAAAGGGTACACCACCCTCGGTTCACTCCCAACCTTCCCTTTCATTGGTGGCGCATACACCGTCACAGGATGGAACTCACCCGCATGTGGGACGTGTTACAACATCACCTACACCCCCACCGGTGTTACCATCACCGCCTTGGCGATTGATGTTGCTCTCGATGGATTCAATCTGTCAGAGGAGGCGATGAACGCGTTGACGGACGGAAACGCGATCGAGCTTGGCAGAGTCGACACGACAGCAGTCCAAGTTGACGCTTCTCTCTGTGGGCTTTAAGTGAAACCAATCACTTCGAGGTTACAAGTACGTCATGCTTGCCCTGTTATATATCCAGAAAAGATGTTCATAAAATTCTCAGGACGCTGACTTTTCTAATTTGCACAACAATCGAATTATTCGTATACGCATCAAAGGACTTGTTTTATTGCCACTCGAGGGGTTATAGCTGGATTCATTGTGACGAGACATTTTCCACGCTTTGTTACTGATAGTAGTCAGATCAAGGACACTCGAAAGCGGTATTCGCACTACCTACTTGAATTGCAATATGTCACAACCGATCAACCCACGACGTCGCGAAGCAAGCAGTGTAGCGCTCTGTCGTCGACGCCAATGCCATCAGAGGCTCTCTTGACAAGGTCCAGAGTCCGAACATCACAGGGAGTGACACAACGCCCGCGACAAGTTTCCGTGTTTGCGACGAAAGTCGTGCGGCGCTGGCCAAGTCGTACGAAGGAAATTGACCCCTTGGATGGCATGCATTACCACGCTCGCCACAAGCCCCATGCACAATGCCCAGCTGCGCCACGGTCGGAGCGAACCGGTAAGGGTGACGACGTGAATAGGGAGGAAGACAAAGGCGGCATAGGCAGTGAGGCTGAGCGTACTCGCGAGTTTACGAGACTGTCTAGATGTAAGAAATCTCCTTGCGACGTCCGATGCGACATGTACGACAAACTATGAGGAGAAGACACCTCTCTCCAAAAGAAGTTTGGTAGTACTACTCCCGTCCAAAGAGCTAGTCATGCTGTCAGGATAACTTTCAGGAGGTACCAGATCTTGAATACGCACCATGACACTGGACAACAGACCGGACCCTCCCAGATTCGCAAGCAGAGGTGCAGGCAAATGTACAACCAAGAAAGTTGAAAGGAACTACGCAGATGCACGGACTAGTTTCACCAGGATCGGAGTCGATGTTGCGCTCAGACGGTCCTGGGCGTGTGACGAGCAGGTTGAAGTCGGAGTGGTGACGAACGAGTCTTACATATATAGCCATTACCCACGCACGCACACGCCATTCATAGTGTCTCATGCATCATGCATCATATCTTAGGTTCATATTCGTTGGGGACGTGTAGGGCCGGTGTTGAAACAGAGAATTTACACAGGAACTTCACTGCCCCTCAGGTCTCCGTGACCTTGGCACCATGTTGGTTTGTCTGGCGTATGGCAAACAGTAACAATGTATTAGCTATGATGTACTACAATAGCGGCCTAGTGTATGTCAAGTACATTTCATTTTTACACCACCATCCTGGGTTTGCGCAACGTTTCCTTCGACAGCTTGCTACAATACTAGTACATATATGTCGTACCCACCCTTTTCATTTCATACTTCATGATGTTGTTTGCAATTGAGACGCATAGATTGTTCTTGCATCAGCAACCCCCTCCATCGCTCTCGCCATGTTGATATCCGTCCTGGGGCAAAACCCCACCCAAGAACACCCAGCATCTGTCTCCGGAACGAGTGTTCTGGAGTCCCTCCGGCTCGAAGCTAACTCAAAAGAGATTCATTCACGTCTGCGGATCATTAAGGAATCACATTCGAACAAGCTGGGATGTTTTCCGTGTGTCTTTAGGAAGTCACAGGTGGACCATCTTCGCTCCGGAAATCTGAATCTGTGGTAACGTTCGACAAGAATTTAGAGGGCGGTCTGCGTTACCGTATGAGGGAATGAATGCTGTCGCCCTTGTGCAGGCGGTCTTGCATCCGAGTCCGTATGAGGACGCTAACTTCCGGGCGAGCAAGTCCGAGTAGGCGGAGGTTGCACGGAGCCAGGACCCGACTCGGAAGAAGTTATGAGTCTCTGTAGTAGTACAGGACGAGCTTGACATACCCTTACATGGCGTTCGGTTTCCGGCACGAGCGTTCTCGAGTCCCTCTGGCTTGAAGCGAATTCAGAAGAAATTCGTGCTCGTTTGCAGGCGATCAATGAACCCAATGAGGACAAGCTGAGAGAAGCAGGGATGTTTTACATCCGTCTTGGAGACGTCAAGGCTAGACGTTCATGGCGTTCGCCAGCGTCTGAGTCAGAAGTTTCAGAACGGGTCACGTTGATCGACAACTCGGAACACGACAATGTCATTGACATCCATGGGGATCACTGAAGGGTGTTGTTGCGTTTGGATTATCTTGGCTATCTATCTTAAAGATGTCACTGTCGGTTCTAGAAGATAACTTAGTACTAGTATGTGTGACCCCGTGTCAGTGACCAAATAACTTTTCTTTCTTTCTCCACAAAAGAGTTCCACCGCCAGACGAGATGGCACACTATGTACATCATGTTGATATATAGCTATGTCGGATATTCATCGAGTCCACTTACCGCTCAAGTTGATGCCGAGACTGACACCCCGGACTCCTCAAATAGCTCCCAAATGGCCATAACAACAAAGCCGATCCAAACAATCGCGCCCCGAGGGTGGTTTTGCCATCAGGAACTTGTCAAGTTCCCTACGTCCTCTCCTGCACCAGTGGTGAGACCGCCCTCGGTGTAAAATGAGGCCATTTGGTGGGCAGCCCAGTCAACATCCTGAGCTCGTCTGTCTCAAAGCACCCCAAGCTCCAGATCTAACACTCGTCATATATCACCATGAAGTTCTCATCTATCGCTGCCGCTGCCCTTGTGTTCGCCCTCCCCGCTTTTGCACAGACGACAGAGAGCGTCTCGTGTGACAAGACGTACAATGATGCACCCCTCGCTGACAGATGTCGCATGCTCGAATGGCCCTCACGGGCTCATGACCAAAGGGTATACTACCCTCGGTTCACTCCCAACCTTCCCTTCACCGGTGGCGCATACACCGTGACAGGATGGAACCCGCCCGCATGTGGGACGTGTTACAACATCACCTACAGCCCCACCGGTGTCACCATCACCGTCTTGGCAGTTGATGTCGCTCTCGATGGATTCAATCTGTCAGAGGAGGCGATGAACGCGTTGACAGGCGGAAACGCGATCGAGTTTGGCAGAATCAACACGACAGCAGCCCAAGTTGACGCTTCTCTCTGTGGGCTCTAGGTGAAATCAATCACTTCGAGGTTACAAGTACGTTGGGCTTGTCTTGTTATATATCCAGAAAAGGTGTCCATGGATGTTTCAGGAAGCTGACTTTTCTCTGCACGACAATCGAATGATTCATGTACACATTCAAGGGACTTGTTTTATTGCTACTCGAGGGGTTATAGTTGGATTCATTATGACGAGACATTTTCCATGCTTTTTTATTGACAGCAGTCAGATCAAGGACACTCGAAAGCAACGTTTGCACTGCCTACTTGAAATGCGACATGTAACAACTGATAAACCCACGACGTCGCGAAGCAAGCAGTGTAGCGCTCTACCGTCGACGTCAATGGCATCAGAGGTTCTCTTGACAAGGTCCAGAGTCCAAACATCACAGGGAGTGACATAGCGCCTGCGACAAACTTCCGTGTTTGCGACGAAAGTCGAGCAGCGCCGAACCAAGTCGTACGAAGGACGTTGACACCTTGGACCGCATGCATTAACACGCTCGCCACAAGCCCCGTGTACAACGCCCAGCTGCACCACGGGAACTGGCTTAAGCCTGTCTTGACGAACTCGTAATCCAACTCAGCTGGTCCGACGGCCAAGATGGGCGGCGATACACTGGTCGGGGCGAGTCGGTGGGTCAAGATGTGGACAGGGAGGAAGACAAGGGTGGCATAGGCAGTGAGACTGAGCGCATTCGTGAGTTACGAGCCTGATTGGGTGCAAGAAGTCTCCTTGCGACACCCGATGTGAGGTGTATAACGAACGGTGCCAGGAGAAGATACTTCTCTCCGACGACGTTTGGTAGTATTCCCGTCCAAAGAACTAGTCGTGCTATGATGAGAACCTTCAGGAAGCGCTAGATCTCGAATACGCACCATGACATTGGACGACAGACCGGACCCAGGTTCGCAAGCAATGGTGTGAATAAATGTACAATTAAAGATGTTTAAAGGAACGGTGCAGACATGCATTGGACCAGCTTGACTAGGGTCACAGTCGATGCTGCACGCGGGCAGTCCATTGCATGTGTGACAAGAATTAACACGTTGCAAAACTTAAAGCTTGAAGTTGGTCGGCGGCGAGTCTTATGTAATATTTGTGCCTGGTGACTCTGATCGATTGATCCGTCCACCGCATGCATTCAACACCGCCGAGCCCCTTTCCCAGCCATGCATTCGAATCGACGACGACAAGTTTCGGGCAATCTCGAAAATTTTCCATTAACACGCATACTACCCAATTACCTTTGGACAGCTTGGTGACCAGTGGCCTTGATCGACTCGAGAAGGTTTCCAGGGACCAGGAACTAAGTTAGAGCTCTGCCCGTGCGTGCCAAGTAAACTTCCGAGATCGTTTACTGCATGTTATTCAATGCTGCAGCTGGCTGCATAATCTGTGTTGGCAGAAGTAGTTACCCGGAAGCTCCCGGGCAGTGTGGATTCAACTTATCCACCGATCAGGTAACGCTGCTGTGACCCTCACCGAAGTCCTCGCTTATCACTAACTTTCCGGTAATGAGTTTCCCACTCCAGGCATGCTGCCATGTCCTGAAGTCGATATAGTGCGACACTTACGTACAATTTGCTGATGGCCCATGTAATACTGGCCCGTGCGTTCAACGCTCAATTTGAAGTAACCATTGGCATTTGTGTTTACGTCTCAAGTCTGCTGTGCAGTATAACCATCCTGGGAGGTGAGCCAGTTACTCCCTTATTCCAACCATAACCATGTTGCATTTTTTCTTTCCTCCCTCCCGTCCATTTCGCAGAGTATCCTCGTCGGTTTCACACGGTGATGAGATTCCCTTGTCTCAGATTGACACAACACTCCCGTTGCAGGATGTGTTCGACCCAGGTAGATCGGAGTCGGGCTGGGGAACATTTGTGACGCTTAATTCGATTGCTTTAGATTACACCAGTGATAGACACAAAGCTCGCAATCACGATCACTTGTTGTGCTACCTCTTGCACATTTTCCTTGTCGCAATACAACTCGTCCTTGCGGTTGCCACATGCTATCATCCGGAGCACCGCATCGTCATCCCATCTGCTAGTGCGGTTTTCACTATGGGATTAAGTGGTGGACTACAAGCATTTTACACTGTACGTACCTTTGGAATGCGACTTGGGAGTTCATTCTGACGCCTGAATACTTGGAATTGCTAGCTTTATGCCACCCTCCTCGTCTTCATCACACAACGTTTAATCTTGTCGACCGTTTTCTCAGGTCCAACGAAGCTGACACAGGTTCACGACATATGCGGGGCTTGGTGTGGGCTGGGGACAGCGCTAAGCACACTCTGGCAGCAAACCAAAGTCACATCATCCATCTTCTCGATTGCTCTGGTCACGGTATACTTTACCGGCATCTCAGTGCTTCATGTGGCATCGTCCACCATAATGCAGTTTCAGCCGTTTAACGCAACCATGACTAAAATGACCCCGGCATTAGCAATCTGGCCTGACCCAATCAGCGAATTTACTTCATCAGAATGGGTGTATGCAACGCTTTCCCTCACCCCATACATGCAGAACCTTTACGGCAATACAACACAGGGACTGGCTAATGGTACTTTGTACGATGTGCCAGTTTCCCCTTTCCTCACTGCTGCAGTCAATGCCACGACGATAAATTCACATTGTGGTCTGCTTACCAATCTTTCATTCGACAATGAGACAGGAAGTATCAGTGTGTCGATGACAGGCCTAGACCCTTTGAGCTTTGAGTCGTTCAACCCACCAAGTAAGACCCTTTTTCGGCGATAGTTCAATCCCCAGGGACTCATTCCGGTTGACAGTGCCTAACGAAGTATGGGTTGCTATTCCAGACGGTGTCAGCTTTGTTCCCCCTCATATCACAATTATCTAACGAGTCTCAAGGTTGCGCAACCTTTTATTACTTACCTTGTGTCAGCTGCAATAGAGTCTGACGAGTCGGTCGGTGACACCAGCTATGTCTACATCAACGGAACATTTTCTCCGCCTGGTAGGTTTTCCATGATAATCGAGACTCGCCAACTAAAGCGTACACTACACTATCTTATAGGTGATGTGGCTCAGAATTTTACAACGAAAATATACATTGTCGCATGTTCCTTCGATACAACTACCACTACGGCCGCCCTAGGGTCCTCAGGTGTCCTGCCTGTCTCGGACAAGCAACCAATAAGTACCAGTTGGCCCATATTTTCGCCAGGTGGTGACGTCAATTTCACTCGTGCAGTATGTGGTCTCTAGGTTTGTTATGATAGCGATAAATTGAATGATATGACCAGATTCTCTCTGCAATGGTAGATAGTACTGACAACCTTCCAAAATCCCCACATTGTTTGCCTGTCATGTCGGACCCATACTGGCAAAATATATCCACTTTTGAGACGTGCGTAAAACTCCCTGATGAACTTCTATATTTTATTAGTTAATATTCGACTTAACAACGTTTATAGGTATATGATATCTTCCTTTGGGATTAACTTATCATCGTGTGATGGTACAGCAAGCATCGAGCCATACACCGGTATCCCATACCTATTAACCAGGGATAAGATGGAGAACATCACCTCCAAGATCGCAGCCCAATTTGTTTGGATAGGTATGGCTATTCTGAAGACAAAAACTGGATGCCCTCTTACTGAACTCACACAGCTGGCCAGTTAGGCGAAGCTGGGGGTGGCTTCGACAGGCAAATGGAGGATTCACAAATCACGGAGCACGTGCTTCAATGGCGGTTAAATGTACGCTCAAAATTAGTGGTCTGCTTTGATTATGATGGAGCTGATACTTCCTCCACAGATCAATATTCTGCCGGTGAGTTGATAGTGCGTTCTTACAACATCATACTAACTTCAACAAGGTTATATCTTCCCTCTGTGCGTCAGTCATCCTTTGGGTTCTCGTGGTTTGCATGCTTTGGGGCCAGAATTATCAGAAGGCCTTCATACACACCACCGGCCCCCTGGAGATTATGTGGCTCGGTTCTCGTTCAGTGGCCCTCCGTGATTATATGCGCGGTATTCACGACCCATCAGTGGATGATCTACGGACCTCGTCGGTATTCAAAACGATTCTGTGGAATCAACCTCTGTATGCACGTGCAGCCCAGAGAGACAGTAGCGGCGACCTCTACGCAGCCGTCCCATTCCATGATTCGGCAAGAGATGAAATTGACGAGACTTTTAAATACAGTACGTATACTTGAAATCTCCGACGTCTCATCTAATTGATTGTCGCATTAGAATATACCGAGAATCTTCAACTACATTTACCCTCTGGTCCGGGGCAAGTTCACACAGGTGACACCTCCTCCCATGGCCGTCGGTGGTGCTATGCACTTCACATCGCTCTCGTAATCTTGCATGTCGTTCTCCTTTTGCTCTTGATTCGCCATCCAGAGCACCTCATCATTATTCCGTTTGAAACCACCACACTGACGACCGGTTTGAGTGCTCTGCTCCAGGCAATCTATACGGTATGTCAATACTGTCCTGCAGACCATGATTTTTGAATTCATTCCTAAGTAAGCTCTACTCCACGCTCCTGGTCTTCGTTTTACAATATCTTGCATTCCGCAAAATGGTTGGTGAGCAGCGAAAGCTTACCGCCGTACACGACGTGTCTTGCGCATGGACCGGGATTGGTACAGCTTCCCTCGTCCTCTGGAAACAACGCAAACTACCTTCCTCGCCTTGGGAGGTATTGACCATTGTCATATATCTCACTTCAATGCTAGTCCTTCATATTGCCTCGTCGTCTATAGTACAATGGCAAGCATTCGAGAATACCCTACACGTTGGAGTTTTTCAGTCGAATTTGGCCTTACCGGGCAGTACTATGAATATCAGCAGTCAGGTGCAATGGCCACAAGTCACCCTCATCGGTTGTTCCACAGGCCAAGATTCAAACCTGTCTACATACGGGTTATCCGGCGGCGCCATCTACGACATTCCTCAGGTTCCGGAAACTGGTACCATTTCGGAGGCAATTGTCAATGCGACCACATTCAACGCACAATGTGGTCTCGTACCCAACCTCACGCTCCTCTCTGACCAGTTCGATGACGCCACTCTTGGACCGGGACAGTACCAGATTGGGTTCTCGTTGAACGGCTCCGTGAACAACACTCTGGTGGCACCCCCAATATGTGAGGCATGACACACTGCCTCATGTAGCCCCATTAACATTGTTTCAGGGAAAGATTTCCTCCACGGAATTGGTGGCCAGGTGGATATTTTTTCTTCATAGGCAGTTTCACCGCTCTGACGCTCGCATAGTGCGCAGACTGTCCTCAGACATTATTTTACGTGATCACGACTGCCGTCGACTTGGATGAGTCTGTCCGCGACCCTGTGGCTGTCAACCTGAATTGGACATATGTATCGTCGTCAGGTGCGAATACTCCTTCGGCAGCTACGCGTACATGCTGAGCTCCAACGAAAGGTGCAAGCCCTCAAAACTCGACCACAGTGACATACATCGCGGCATGCTCGGTTGGCATAAATACTGTGCGAGCAACGTTGAATTTGGAAAATCAAACACTTGCTCTGCCACCAAATGAAACTGTACCCACCTTGGAAAACCTATCTTGGTCGGTCTGGTCACCAGCTGCGGCGACGAATTTGAACGTTGGTGTAAGTTGCCATCGCACCATGCGTGTTGGGACGAGCTTATCCACAGCGCTTTATACCACTTTCTACAGATGGTGATCGCGTTCTCGCAGTCCTACATGACTTTCTCGGGCATGGGTGTGGAGAACTCCTCTTTCATCTACTACACATCCATGGATAAGTGCGTTTCTATTTCTTTCCCCGTGTCGCTGCTTCTGCAGGTGGCGATCCTTCACAGAGACTGACCACAAATGCACGCAACAGATACATGATGTCCTTACTTGGATGGAACGTGTCGGCCCTAGTGGATACAGATATTGCTGCTACTCATTCCAGCGCCGATCCTTCTGTCTCGCTTACCCCTGGCCAACTAGAAGATGCCATCAGTCTGACTGCAGCGAGGTTTATATGGGTCGGTAAGTTTATCTCCGTCCCACTTTGGACAAATCATTGGTGACCGATGCATCC
>JBBPUM010000855.1:0-12506 GCA_038094695.1 Chiua aff. virens | reverse complement strand
CTAGTGATAAACTATGTTGAACTATGTTGACTACAGGAAGTGATAAGTTACTACATAGTACTACAGTGGCAACACCATACAATATATCTATGCAGGTGACTATGGACTCTGAGATTTTTTCCTGATGTCACTTACTTTCAGGTACGTGGTCGCGAGGAGCATCAGGTAAGATGGATTGCCCACGTCCGAGTCGTCTACCATCTTCGTTATTAGAATCCCAGATGGTCGAGGGCTGACTATTGGCAGGACCGGACGGACGGTGGTACTCAGCGAAATCTAGTGCTCGTAGTTAAAGAGAAAAATAGATTATAGCGCGACCAACCAACCCACCTTCAGGTAAGTGGTCGTGACCGGAACTTCCAATGTGCTGACCGAGATGTTCGTCAAATCCCCCATCCAGGCCGTCATAAATATCTAGACTCCATTATCTTAGGCAAATAGAATAGCAAAGCTAGACCTACTAGCCAGTGTCCGGGACCGGATTCTGTGAAGCGGAAGGATCTAAATCTCATGGCCGTCAGAATGCGTCAACGCAATGATGAGCATCAGTACTTACGCTCTCTGCGAAGAACAGATGTTGCCAAACGCTCGTCCTCGTCTGGAGATGCCTCGTCGATTTCCGGAGATCCCGAACGAAGGTTGCGATTACCATCGGCTTCACCCTCGATTCCTACGACTATCATATGCGACCTAGGAACAGTTAGGAACTCAATCGCGAGAAGCTATTTGATGAATGTGCCGTTGGGGTGCTAAATGAGGTCCATCATCAATATGTTCTTGATCTTGGACGTTGCGAGCACCTGACAAATTGTGGGTAAACGTCTTTCAGGGTCTCGTTGCTAGAATGTAGCACGAATGTACCTGGAACCCGACCTGCCACTCCCAGCAGCTCAAGCTGCGACACACCTCTCCATATGGTGTCATACTCTTTGTTTGATCCGCATTCAGATGGTGTACGAGAGGTTGGTGCTGTCGAGATCGTACGTGCTGCCCTTGCCAAAAGTGTAGAGGGACAGGATGCAAACGACGATGTTGATACTGTAGAGCTTATGGAAGACGTGTGAAACTGGTCAGCGTAGACAACAACGAACTACTCACGGGGGCCTGGGGGGAACGTCCTGATGACGGGAAATGGATATCGTCCTAGTGGTCTCGGAAGTAGAAACCTGAGGTGGTAGCTTGAATCCGAAACCAGTATGAGATTGTGAGGGGGTGAAAGAGGGCCGAACTTGTGCCAACGGAGCAGAGGACACAGTCCATGGTGGAATCTGGCTCTCCTCGGTGTCGCCGTCGACCGGGCCATAGGATGGCGCCATTGGATTGATCGCTTGGCCCTGCATAGCCATCTCAAGTTGTCGAGCAGCTCTTGAAGGTTTTGCGGCTTGAACATGCTCCATGTTCTTAAGCTGCTGGACCGCTCCCCCACGACCTTTCCCAACCCGCGATGAACATCTCTGGGTAGGCTGAGTGTCGGATGTGGGCTCTATGATGGGCCCACCATGATCAAATGAATGAGAAGGAAAACAAAATATTCAAATGCGTACCGTCCGCCATATCGAAGAGTTGCGAGTCCGCTCTCGGTCGTTTCAGGTTGCTTTCACCTTGAGGATCCACACTGACTTCGTGAGCAGTGATTTTCCGTTTCGGAGGCATCTCGTAGGCAGGACGAGTCTAGTAGATTTCTTGAGCGGGACCATTTATAGAAGAAAAACCGTGGTTGCAATGAGACTGAGTACATAAAATTGCGGTGTAACTACTAACACAAGCAGAGATACATCACGGCAGCATTTCTTACATAAATGTGGCGGAGTATATACCGACGAAGGAATGAAAGTCGGTGAGCTGGGGTGAGTGGACCGCTTGGAAAAGTCTTCGTTCATTAGGAATTGGACACAGCCTTCCTGCGCGAAGAGCGTCGAAGTGTACCAACATTGTCTGGAGCTCTGTCATTCGACAGACCTTGGGTTGATGTAATTCGGCCACGTTTTTGCTGGCCGTACAGTACATATTCATCGGGATCCCGAGACCGTGACCGCAACGATGACAGGCGTGAATCGCTCCATGAAATGTGACGGTCGGTAGTGTTTTAAAGTCCAGTTGGCAACTGGTCACGCAACTGGCAACCGGACCGGACTTTTGATCGGTTGCAACTGGACTGCAGTTGCAGTTGCCCAGATATTTTATTTTGACCAGTTGCAGTTGCCCTCCTTTCAGAAAATTAAAAAGACCGGTCGCAACCGGTCGCAACCGGTCTTTTATGTAGCCCCTATGTTTCCCCCATCCATGTCCACTTCCCATAATTTTTTCAGAATTTTATATAATTTATTTGAATTTATATGCTTCAATCTATGTCAGTACCCCTCTGAGCCAACATCTGACCCGGCTTTGGTCATAACCTCAGATACTGTGGTCCGATCACTACGCTCTATAGGAGTTAAATGTAGCTAATAGTATGTAGAATAATACCTCCCACTGATGGGAATCATGAATCTCACCATGTGAATTGATAAGACTCAAACATGGTCAGTATACCCCCCTGAGCCAACATCTGACCCGGTTTTGATCATAACTTTATATCCTCTGATCGGATCTCTACGCTATATAGGGATTAAATGTAGCTAATGGTATGTAGAACAATGCTCCCCACTAGTAGAAACCATGGATCCCACTCTGTGAATTGATATAACTGAATATACCTCAATATGACCCCCTAAATTGACATCCATCTGAAAAAAGCTTATATCTTCCGATCATCTGATCGGATCACTATGTACTATAGAGATTAGATGTAGCCAATGGTATGTAGAATAATCCATCTCACTGATGGGAAGTGTAGATCTTATGATCGGAGCTGATATGATCAAATCCGGGTTACCATACAGTATATACTAACATGCATCCATAAATACATCATATCTGATGATCGTGTGGTCCGATCTCTACGATGTATAGGAGTGAAATGTAGCTAAGAGTGAGGGGAATAATATCTACCAGCCATGCGAACCACCAAAATCTCATTGTCAGGGGTTAGGGGCCAAAAACCGGTTGCAACCGGTTGCAACTGGTAAAAAAGACTGGTAGGACCGGTCCTAATCGGTCTCGGTTGCGGTCTGGGGCCTTCAGGACATTATTAGGACCGGTCTGGGTCCGGTTGCATGCTCAGGGGGTCAAAAAACCGGACCGGACCGGACTTTAAAACACTAACGGTCGGAAGCAAGAAGAGATCCGTGAAGTGGGGTTAAGGGTGGAGGAACCAGTATTCTCATGCTAGTGTTGAATTTTTCAGCTCTCTTTCGTAGAGTGGGTGAATGTGGCAAATTGGAGACCTGCTGGCTTCTCGACTGGCTCTTGTTCGCGTTGCTGCCAAGATATACCCCCGAGTCACTGAATGAAAGGCGTGTAAAGGGTCGTTCCATGGATAGTAAGGGTGGGGGTGCCAGCATGCTCCTTTGCTGTTTCCCCGTGCTGTCCTGAATCGGAGTAGGACTGGGATCGCGTTGCGTCGAGAAGCTTTTCAGGGTCTGCCAGTCATCATTCGAAGCGGACGCGCCCCATGCGGTAGGTTCAAGAGATGAGAGCGAGAGGACAATGTGTCGAATGACTGTGTTATGGTCGAATGAAGTCCTGCGGTGAAATTTCTCGTTTCTGTCGACAGACATAGGTACAATGATCTCGTTTCGAAGGTTGTCGAGGAGGGGGATGATTGGTCGGAAATAGGGTGATATATGCTTGACGACTTTCGGGTACCATGTGAGATCTGATTGAATGGTGAGGGTTTTGAGGATACTCGGCTTGAAGGTGTTGAACAATTCATCATAGCATTCGGCGAGTTCCTCGTCAGTCTTTTGCCTCAACGGTTCCGAATAAAGGACGCATATTCCAACCAATACATAAAAGAAAGACTCCAGGTCATGTAGCGCGTTGTGCACTACTGGCTGTCCAGGGCCGGCCATCACGAGCTCGGTGGACATCCATGACCAGGTCCCCTGAGTCTCGGGTTAGTTCAGCGGACATGGCAAAGTGTAGAAGACGTACCGTGCGGTATAGTGGACATAGATCAATCGTATGACGAGTATCCGCTTTCGGATCATCGGTGCCCATCAAGAGGACGATGTCATGCTTGTCTGTGAGCTGTGAGGCAGAGAGTGTTGTGACGTCGTGGCCTTTCCCGGTCTGTCTGACACGGACGAGATCCGTTGGTGATGGAACTTCGTCCCATGATTCGGTGGGAGAATCGGATGCTGGAACCTCGATTGGTGACGCTGGTGGCACAGAAGAGTCATCAGAATGGGACACGTCGGGAGTGTGAGCCGTTTCAAGAGGGTGCAAAGGGACTGCGTAGCCCCAGTCAGCAAGTAAACCTCGTCTCGAGAGGGTGTCTATTCTTTTCTCCAACTTTAGGTGGGCTTGGCCTGACAAATACATCGCTAAGTACTTCTCGTGAGCTCGCCATTTCTTCCTGGTCAGGGTGAGCAGTAAATTGGTGAGACTGATATCGCGGTGTAGAATTCGAGCACGGTCGACAGCATTCTTGTGCGCTAGAACACATTGAGACCTAACAACGGTCAAAGGTAGTTTGGCACTCACCAATAACACAATCCAGAAGTGCGACTAAGAGTTCCCCCAAAGACGAAAAATCAATGATGAGGGTACCGACAGGAAGAGTGACTAGGCAGGATAAGACTCGGAGGTGGAAATTGTCGGGAGAACGGACGTTCTGCAGTTTTGATCGGATGAAGTGAGTGGACATATTCACTTCGGTTTCGTCGAAAAAATGTCTGGTGCTGACCTGTCCCTCAGCAAATAATTCTGGAACACCCTCGATACCGTATTGCGCCAAGATGTGTAGGATCATACCCTCCGTGTATTTCCTCAGAGGGTCAATCCACGAGTCCTTGATCGCGACCGGAATGTCTGGCCCGAGAGTATCCAGATCAACTACGCCCTCCCAAACTGTCGATCCCCGGCCAATCAAGCGATCCGAGATCGATAGAATCTTCTGCAACCATATCTTGCAAATGCGGCCATCCTTGTCAACCACTCTCAACCACTTTTGCCAGATACCACCATTGCTTCCAGTGGATGGGAACACATTGGAAACGTTATCGTCTGAGTCATCCGAGGTATCGATATCATCGTAGTCTTCTAGCTGACTATCTTCTTCGTCAGATCCAACCGTCTCGCTATCCGATCCGTCTGCATCTTGTGACATTTCATCCATTTCATCATTATCTTGCGACCTCGCCTCACTGGCATCCGTGCCTTCATCATCTTGCATTTGCGATCCGGCCTCATCCACTAACGTACCGCCCTTGCCATCCCATTCTATCGATATATCAAATCCAAGAGAAGAATAGTCAGCGAGAGAAACGCCTATAAGTATACGCAAGAACTGCTTCGGTGAGCTATTGATGTCGAAGGCGTACGTAGTGATTGATCCGCCGTGGTCGAAAGCTGTCAGACATATGGAAGAGCCCAGCATGCGAATGCATGGAACAAAGTGGCGACCATCTTGTGCGCCGAGGATGCACGAAGTCTTCCCAGAAATCTCTGTAAATGATTGGCCCTTCTTCTTTCCGTTATTCCGGTTTTTCACTTTGCAAAACGTCGCCACCTCCCCCCAGTGATGGTTACCGGCAGAAGGGGGGCCAAAGCAACACGTTATGTCAGGCTTTCGACGAGATGGGGATCCGTCCAAAGGTAATTCAGAAGAACTTGCATCCCAACGGCTGTTGGAAATACAAGTCAATAAGCTATCAAGCGCTAAACAGTACTCACAAAAATGACAGGTTACACGCCTCGCTGACAACCCCAAGAATGTTGTTAAAGAAGTTCTCTAGGTGAACTTCGCGATTTTTGATGGATTTAGGCCCAAGTGAGGGGCAGCCAGAAAGTGGTAGCCACCGGTTTGTCGTCCTGTTTTGGGGCCGTCCGTACCACTTTCTCTTCCGAAAGCCTTCAAGAATCGAATCCATCATAGGGTCCACATTCGAGTCTAGTGCCCCAGAGCTTTTTACTGTTGGGAACACACAGTGATCCAGGTATACGAATTTCAGGAAGACGATACTGTCTTTCTTGTCGAGCTCCACGCGCGTGCCGCTTGTGTCATTCTGGAGTAAGGGATCCATGCTTGGCCTAGTCCAGTGGGCCTTCGGTCTGAGTTGTGGGATGCTTGTTGAGAACTGGGATTTGGTGAAAGAATTGTTGATACGAATGAATTTCTGTACTCACGCAACGCAAGTTGTATGGCGTCGGATGTGACCGGAGTTGCTAAATAGCGTGATAAACAAAATGATTTAGATTGATTAGAGTGGTACACACTCACTCGCCATTCTTTTTGCTCGGGTGGGATGCTCTGAGCTGCAGCATTATCAGACATCGTTCGAGGAGCGTGTTGAACGTGGGAGTGGCTACAGGGTATACTGGCATGAGGTACTACTTATGATGACCTATCTTAGGCTGTGACTCCGACATCGATCATTGATATGATCAGATCAAAAGCGATTTATTTCACAACGGTGGAATTTACTACAACTATTGCAATGCCTATGCACTGAGACCCTAGGGAGGAGATAATGTGTAGTAAAATTCCTTAGACCAATACTTGTTCAGCCAAAAGACTGAACTCAGTTCGTAGCTATTCAGTTTAGTCAAACTCGCATGCACATCCTCACCAAAGTCAGGGATTAGGTGGGCAGGAGACCGAATGTAAGTGATGGGGATTACTTTCCCGACTCGGTGCCCGTTTGATCGCACTGTGCGCTTGAGATGGTACATTCCAGTAACAGGGCTTACGCTTCCAACAACGAAGCATTGGACGTACGTGAGGAATAGGTCAGAACGTGGAACGTGGAATACGATCCGGAGCTGTGCGACAGAATGTCCAGTCAACCCGCATTTCAGCCAGTCGCTGTTGGGCTCGGAGTTAAAGATTACCGAGTCATACTCGCCGAAAGGATTTGTGGACAAGGGGGGAATGACACGCAGCGTCTGAGGCGGTTCGAGGATTGTGTGGTCGTGATACGATGTCTGCTGGATCCGTATTTTCTGCCAGATATGAAGGACTTGAGAGTTGGGCTGTATTGAACTGCCATCCAAACACGTGAAAAAGGCGGAAACGGCGGGAACGAGATCGGGCAGGCCATACTTAATGGAAGCGTCGGTTACAGTTAGCCTTGAGGAAGGTCTGATTGCGAGGTGGAAAGCAGTCGTAGTTGTGGCGAATGTACGGAAGGGTTGAGCAGCAGAGGGATGAGATCCTCCAAGGAGAGCAGAGGAAATGGCGAAGTAGTCGATGATGGGTTGTCCTGGGGTGTAAAACGCTTCGAAAGGGGGATTTTCAACATCTGGCTCGTGCTCCTCATTTTCTTCGTTGTCACCTGCGAAACCGTCGCTCCCTCCCTGGTCTCCCGTACAATGTTCCCCAATGTACATTGCAAGGTCAAACCGGAAACACTTATCCAGTCTATCAAGGTACTGCACAATCTGGCTATAATAGTTTTGATTATTGCCAGCGCGTGCGGGTATCTTGATTTCTTCAACGTGTGCATGTTCTGTGATATCGGCGGTCCATTGCATTGCTGCACCGGATTGACGAATCCCCGGAACGACACTTTGAAGAAGCTCAAGCTTAGGAATTTGCCAACCGTTTCGTGTGCCGTGTCGTACGATAGCATCCTTGTTCTGATGAAATTCCTGCAATGAGTCTGCGACCCGTTCGAGAGTGCGTGTGGTGAACACGGGTGCCTGTGCGAGATAGCGGAAGTCGCAGAGGGCACGGAGAGCTATAAGAAATTTCCAAGGAACCCTACCAGCTACCGCACCTACAAGGTAATGTTGAACTGCACGATGATCCCAGCCAGTCACCTGCTTCAACCGTGATATCCCCTCACCAAATCCTCGGTAGCCGACGGGGGTCTGAATGACCGAGAATCGAAAGTCCAATTCCTCAGCCCCTACCACCACAGTGCACCACTGCACGTCGTGATCCCAAGCGAACCAATAGAAGTGGTGGAGGGGTTCTACGGTGATGAAATCGCAAGGTTCCGAGAGCGCCCAGCCAAACCAAAATGGTTCGACAACGCCATTTAGATGCAGTTGCTTGACAACTTTGAGGAAGTTCTTAAAATCAGATGGCGAGTGTTTTGAACAAGCGGTGCGGATCGCAGTTAATGTAGTATTCGCGGTCCGAGGGGGATGTCGATGAGGGTCACCAAAATTTTCGGCTGTTGTGGTGGTGATTGGAGATGCCTTTGGTCCTGTGGCCGCCAGAAGACATTCTTCAGGAGTATTGGCGATCCAGGAAGCAATTGGTGTAAAACAATACCGTAGGTTTCCGAGCGGATCGCTCATCATAACGCCGACGGCCGCTGCCATCTTCAGTGGAGATAAGACGACATTGAGAGCCTCGTGTACTAGTCGGTCTTGCAATAAACCACGGACACGAGAAGTCTTGTGGGTGAATTTTGCAATAGGAAGGAGTGCGAGAAGCATGTAAGCATGCAAGGATGTCTTGCTGCGGATCCGCATATCAATGTTTGCGAGGCTGATGAGGACAGGGTGAGCGACGCGGTTACCACTGATGACAGAAATATTCGTTTTGTCGGATGACAACACCACACCCAGGACTGTGGCACCAGCGGGGAGCGCCTCCTAAGAATGTGTTAGTCCTCCCGTAGTACCATCGTGCTGCAAGAGGCTTACCTGTATGCCCCATGCCCTATCTCCACTTAGCCATTCGTCATAGATGCGACAAATCTTTGCCGCGCAAGTCCAAACCTTCCGTGGAACGAACGAAATGTGAGGCATTAAAAGCGGATTGCTCATGATACTTTGCAGACAATCGATTGGATTGCGGTAGAAGAGGCGGAGTGGCTGCTTGACAGGAGATTCGGGCTTCAAAGTTTCACATAACCACTTAGGCCCTGGTGGAAGAATCTCTGCACGAGTCCTGAGCTCCTTCGCTGAACGAAACGACAAGGATACAGTTTTAATCTGGAAGAAGTCAGAAAGTAAATCACACAAAAGTGTGACCACCTACGATTTCGAGCGAGAGAAGATGGTCGATCGCTGCCATGCTAAGACCGGAACGCAACAACCAGGACGCGAACTCCCATTCTTGCTTTGACGCCCAAGGGTAGTAGAAGTTAACTTTTCTCTCTTCTGAATATTGATCTTCCCTGAAATTTTCCATAAAGGTTTTCCCGCCAGGGAAGGACTCTCCGCAACCTTCGAATATCTTGACGTACCGCTCAGGGCGTGCTCGCTCCAGCTCTGGCCCCGAATCCATCCCTTCTAAGTCACCTAAATAGTTAGAAGGTACGTTCTCCATCTCAACGTCACGGGCTTCCTCGAACGTGTGTGACTGCGGAAGTGGAGACCCATCCTCAAGTTCCTCTGGATGACGCGAATCCTGATCCATGGTATGGGAACGAGAAAACGCTGAATGGATCTCGGCGTTCTCTTCAGCATCGAACTGCCGGTGTTCGAATAGAGTACTTCCGTAGCAAGAACCCTGCGGTTGGTTCATATGCTGGAGAACGTTGGTCTCCGAGTGGAACTTTTTACTGCAACGAGGGCAACTGACTGTCTTCAGCCGACCGCAAGTAGTTTTCAGTCGAGGCATTAGAATATGTGATGACGGACAGGACTTTCAAGCAATTTGACTGGTAGAATGTAATGTAATAAGCCTTGTGTAGGCTTGCCGAGAGGGCTTACCACGCTTTTCGTAACCCAGACCTTCAAACCATGAATTCAACCCCACCATCTCCTTCCCCAATGTTCTCTCCAAGTCGAAACCTCGGCGCTGAGGGGCCTTGCGGGCCATCGAAGCCCAACGATGTTCATTATGAGTCTGATGAGGCATTCCTCCTGGCTCCACTGTTCACGGCTCTTCATGAAAACACGATCTATCCGACGTATCAATCTTGTGCTGGTACCGTCGCCAGTTATTGACCAGAGTTACGAGACAATATATACTTGAGCATGTGAGCAGTTGAAAAGGACGAATTGCCTGACGGTGCAGCTAACGGTCGCAGTTTCGGGCCTGGGGGTTTAATGTCAACGGTGAGTCAATTCTCTAAGCTAGCACATACGTCCTGCTAATTTTTACAGCACATCATCCCTCTGACTCCACGCAGCAATGGGGAGGCCCATCTTCTGCTTGAAGCTGCTCGAAGCGATCGTCAAATATCTCGCTTGCGACAGGACCTTGCACAAGAGATCCTCCACCGAAATGTTCTCACATGATTGCAACTCAATCGAGTTTTCCTGGAAAGGGCGCGTGACGATTTACGTGCTGCAGATGAAGTCGTTGGTCGTGTCCGCTTTTCGAACAGGCGGAGTGGTCACTCGGTTGCTCTTGACTGCGCGATGTGTGAACCGTATCACGGTAACCTCAGTCCACGGAGTGAGCACTTTTCATTTCTTGTGGGTCCGAATGCGTTGGTTCAGTTGCTGATGTATTGATTATGATACAGATTTGTCGTCTACCCTTGACGTGGTGTTGGACTGATTGTAACGGATCTGCTGCCAGTGAGTCCGCAGCTCCCGTACATACGCCGGGGCACTTGTACATGTCTAATGCTATGTGCCTGTGTACCTATGTCACTATGTCGCTATGTCTCTATGTCTCTACATACCTTTAGTTCGATTTGTAGTTTGTTCAGGTCACCTACTAGTAGTATGTGCTTGTACGGAGTTGGTCCTGGTTATCAAGTCGCGGTGAAATGAAAGACTAAAGAGTTCCGGTGCAGGCTCTAACGCGGGTCGGAGTCTGTGAAAGGAGCAGTTTAACGCTTCAATATATTGCTCATCCGCAACTATCACAACTATCGTCCGTCGTTCTCATTCGTCGCCTTCTGAGTCATCGCCACCATTTACTTCGATCTTTCTTCCTTCTGAGTCGGCGCGAGAGGTCCTGCCCCAAATATCTGCTAGTATTTATTTGGCTCCACGGGAATCAGCGACTGGTATGTGACCTGCGGATAGGACTTGACTCCTGACCCGCCTTCTGCACTAGACTCTATACGACACATCTCAAGTACTTGAAGGCAACGTCATCACATCATCACTGGTGAGTATTCTTGCGTGTCTCACTAGTATGGTGTCGACTATTTGTCTAGCTCATATTTTCAACCCTCCTCGACGATACAGTGGGTTCGGTTGGCAAAGGGGACATCAAGCGTAGTTTGTCGGAGGTGGTGTGGATGGTACTGGTATGTTCATCCGTGTCTTGTCCTTATTCCATTTGAATTGACCCCTACTCAGTTGCTAGTATTAGTCGCGTCCTGACACACTCGAGTCATCGCATACGCTTCTCGTTGCGCCATCGACCCTTTGGATCCTTATCACGGTTGAGTGTTTCTTTGTTGGTCGTGCGTCCTAAGCCTTTCCGGGATACTTTAAAGTGGGTGTTCTTTCGACTTGCTGCCAGGGCCCGGGGTGTTCATGTAGTGTGCTCGTTCAATCACTCGTCCGATCTGTCGTCTTCGTTCCTCTCTGCCACCTTCATTAGCGCTCACATTCACCTCATATCAATGCTCTTCTGCTTCGATATCCACATCGATTGTTTCTTTCAAGAAGTTACGCGCGTTGTTTTGACTCTCCCCATTCAAGTTTGTTGACGACTTTGTGTACTTTGTTTCCTATCACTGTATTATAATTACTGTACCACACTTGCCAGTGTACTAATATTAGTATGTGATTGCAAAGGGAAGGGATCTTAGCCGTCAATCGTCACTCGGATCCAGTTGAACTATTTGCATATGGCACTTCGCAAATTTGGAAATGAGAAGGTTTGGCAATCACGACAGGCTGTGACAGCCCACATCAGCAAATCACATTTTGCTCCAGAGTGCTCTAGAGTGCTGTCAAGTGGTCATATTTGCACAGTGAGGTCCATGGTGGCCATTCACTGCTAGTCAGGTATTTGGTATGCATAACTATTGATTACTATGAGAGTTATTTACACACACAAATACTTCCATTTGCCAGTACTATGAAGTACTGGCTAGCAGTCTGGAATACCAATGATAATCACAAACTCGCCAACCTTCACATTCACGGAGACAAATCACTTCAAGAAAAGAAAGTAAGATGCCATTGCTTGTACTGTACTACAGCTCAAGCTACACATCTCATCAAAGACAAATCGAGAATCAAATTTCCGCCAGCAAGAAAAAGAGAGAACAGCCCCGTTAATCCAGAACAATAGCCAAATGATCGTGGCGCTCAACATGAGTGTCGATTCGCTGCAGTGAAGCCCTGACCGACACTCGTAGTTAGTGACTGTAACTGTTGTGGGCCTACCAATCAGACTTACCATCCTTCCTTGCCCCACTGCGACAACTGTTCCCGTAACCTGGGGCCGTGATAAGCGTGTTTGAGGACTTGATCCACCATTGACAGCAAACCACGGTAAATAGACGAGTACGATTTCCCGGAAAACAGAGGAATAGATCTGCCCGAGCCGCTTTGAGCAAAACCATCAAGCACGCAGTTAACCT
>JBBPUM010000854.1:0-12523 GCA_038094695.1 Chiua aff. virens | reverse complement strand
GCTCACCTCACCTAGGTATCTGCTTCGGCCACCAGATTATCGCCCGCGCCCTCGGCGGGTCCTGCGTCCCGAACAACGGACGCTGGGAGGTCGCCGTGACGACCGTCGACCTCACTCCCCTCGGCCGTGCCATCTTTGGCACCAGTCAACTCGTGCGTGTTCCATCACCATTTATCAGATGGACGCTTGTATCGGCAAACAGTGATATCCGTGTGCATCTGTTGGATGTCCTGTCCTCACGAGGGGAATGAGTGCCTGGAGTCTAAGTGCGACGACGTGTCACGTTGATCAGTGATGGCAGCAGTGCCACTATAGACTCTGCTTGTGTTCTAAGGGAGTAGCGGGCGGTGAGGGCGAGGGTGGGATGCTGTGAGGACGAGGACCGTGGTCGGAATACGAACGCACCTCTCGAGCCCGGCTTCTGCGACCTCCTCTGAGCCTAGCATGTCCAGCAGCCGTTCGTACTGGCCTCGCAGCGCAGCATCCGAGTCGTCATCCTGAAAGGCAGTCAGTTTGGGATGGGATGCGAGACGCCCTCCGAGGGCATCGTTCTTCAAGATGTGATAGACTAGCCCCTAGGTGGGAACGAAGACTAGCACGTGGCTCTTGTCTACTACGCTGAAACCCTTCAGCCACCTCCTTAGCTCTTGGCATAATATTGGTGTACTCACTACAACTCTTGCACATATCATTTCCTCCCAACATGCCAAATCCTTCCATATTCTCCTCCGTATTTACGGACGACGGTCAAATATCGACATCTGAGTTATTATGGCTTGAAGATATCCACAGCAATCTGTCGGAGCAACCACTTCCCTCAAGGAACCGAGTTGCTGCCACTCAGCGGAGAGGCAGTACGAAGATTACAGCGCTGGAATATATCATAATCCACGTCTTTTTCCATCCGCATCATTCCCTTCATAACGACCAACCCCCAAATGCCGACCTTGCATTCATTCGCGCCGTCGTCGTTGCTCTCCGTGCTTTCAATGACTCATACATCCACTACGTCGACAGCCCAGGGCCTGAATGGCTTTGCCTGGCAAATATACTAGAACATCCAGTGACGAACGAGTTCCGAAAACACGAGCGATACTGGCCCAGAAAAAAAAAAGTTATGGGTTCCCGGCTGAGTTCGATGAGGATTGGAGGTAAGTCTCTGCCCTCCGAAATTTCCATATGCGTTACTCAAGATCCGTAGACATCTTTGTGGTCCCCCTTCAGCCCCACGCGATCTTATTCCGAAGACAGGTTGGATGCATACTTTACGAGCACTTCACTACATCTGCATTCGATGCCGACCAGGATGCAACACGGCGCACGGTGGTTTACCCTGACCCAGCACTTGAGATTCCAGAGGATGTTTTCCTTGATCCAGATTTTCAATCTTCTCTCTCTGATTTCCTCTGTGGCTCCTCTGCCCCAATTACGGAGGGGCTACTTACAGGCATCCTGCGTGCCGTTGGCCGTCCAGTGGAACAGATCCCAATCACGAAACGTATCCCGCATAGCCGCTGCGGGGACTGGTCTCGCTCAAAGTTGTGGCTTTATATCAAAGTTGTTATCCAATTATCCCTCGAACGATCTCATGCGGGATGTGCTTTATATAAAACGTTTATCATATTCTTTATGCAAAATCTGGCAGACCATGCCGTCCAAACCGACCTTTCCAGTGACTTCCTCCACCTCATGCTCAACAAACTTCTCCGCCGTCTTACAAAGCTTGGTTCTTCTGCTCCACAGTGGATCTCCGACGCAGTGTTGCACACTTGCACCCGTCTCTCAGAGATCCTTCAGAAAAGGTGGCTGGACATGCAGCCCCCCAACCACTCCCCCCAACTATTCAGTCTCTCCCAATTGAGCCTCTCCAGAGATACACAGCTTTCGTTTTCCAATACACGCAAATATCTGACATCCCTGGTCGAGAATCATGATCACAGCCTTCCGAATACCACATTGGTTCCCCGGCCTCATTTCAAAAGGACTCTCGACGACTTCCTGTCTTCGGGAGGGACATACTTCGAGCAAGCAAATGAGAATGATCTTTTTGACACCCTCCGTAGCTTTGAGCATGAAGTCGAGCACGGCATTGATGACTGGCTATCTGGCGTTACAAATGTGAACACGGCATGCGTTCAACTCCACATTTTGACCGAACGGTATCTCCCGGCTGTCAATCGATTATCTTTTTGTCTGAACAATCCCGACTACAAGTCTGCTACCTACTGGACAGCAATTGAGCTCTGGGTGGCTCTCGACAAGCTTATCACCAAACAGATTCCCCTTCTCACAGACTATTTTGAGGTTTCACTAGACACTTCGGTGTTCCTTCCTCATTCAGTGAGCTTTCATCGCGTTAACCGGCTTTGCCAGTACCTTTCTGCGCGGCGTACTCAAGCAAAGCATGGCTTATCAGTGTTTTCAGCCAATTTCACCGAACAAAGCTTCCCCGTCAGATATTACGGCACATGCCCTGCCCTTTGGGACCTCGAGGCTTGCATTAACAGGTCTGCATTACCCCCTGACCCGTTGCACGCTAAAGCTGTGATATTCGAGCTTCAGTCTCCACTGTTATTTGATATTTGGCGCTCCGTCACCTGTCGTATTCTGGGTTTTCGATCAGAAAACCACTATCCCCTTTTCTCACCCTGGGATTCGTTTACCGCGCTTCCTCTCATTCCCGAACTGAGGCCCTACTTCATCAGTCATCCGAGATCACATGTCAGTCTCAGTGTCTCACGTGACTCCTCGGGACGTTGGGAATTTTATTATTCTGTCTCCCCTTCGTTTTTTCAGACCGTGAACCAATACGATTCCGATCCTCCGCAGTTCGCATACGTATTACCGACTGGCCCGTACGAATGCTTGCAGAAATACCTTGATAGCACCGCACACACATCGAACGATATTTTATCTATCCAGGAACAGCGCCACCGGGGTCTTTTCCCTGCCGAGTTCATCGCGTTTGCACATTTGCGCAGTGGTGGTTCACTCCAATGGATGAATATTCTGCGAGAGTTGAGGGCAAGAACGCTCAACTTCCGTCACCAGGAGGTCTTCGTTCTGTTGGCTCAAGCGTCCAGGCAGGTCGGTCCTATTTCCGACACAGGCGACCTTCTGTGGCATCAAGAACTCAAAAATTCTTTTTTTTGTCATGCGCTTCTGGACGAGCTTGAGAGCTTGTTTAACGATCTCGATGCTGGCTTGTCAGGCACGGCAGGAATGGCCACCGTTTCTTTGTTAACTTGCTCTGTCGCTTCAAATAACTCCGTGGATATCATAGAGCGGTCAGTCAAACTACTCCGAAAACTCCGTTGGAAGACTTTCCTTTGGCTACGAGAGCAACTATATAACTGTCTCGTGTCTCCTGTGGAAGAAGAGGGGTACCAGATTTTAAGGGAGATGGCTGCTATCTGTCGAAGCACATTTGCTGTGGGTCCTGTCATACATTCCCCTCAAGACATCGAAGTAGCCCTTTCTTGCGCCTTGATCATCCAAACAGGACTCTTACCTGGACATGAGTTCGAGGGTAAGTAGTCGGAGTTCTGAATGAAATGTCTCTCGTATAATTGATCTTTCTCAGCGCGGGGTTCTACTTATTCAAGACTGCTTATAGAGCGAGATCGCCAACTATCTCTCTCCCTCTCGGGTATCTTGAAGGGTGCTATCCTAGCTGATCCAACAAATCTTGGCATTGACCTTGCAATTCGCAACGTTTGGCCTACCTATAGCCCAGGTTCGCGTGGATGGATACCATACCAAGAGAGTCCAGATCCTTACTGGCTTGTGGGCCAAACTGCGGATACCTTGTCCCGACCTCAAACCATGTACATCAACTTACTGGATGGTTCTCTTATTTTGAATGGTAGGCAGATCGGGAGCGGGTTACCAGATGCAATTGTACACCACCCAGCGTACCACTTACTGTTTGGAGGGGATACATCCTTTTCACAGCCTGAAGAAAGGCTCATTGTCGATCCATCCAATATGTCTGGAATGGATTTTGTTACGCGGTTCATGATATCTGATCACTCCGTGAGTGAGGTAACTGCTATTCCCAATAGCCTACTGAGCTTCTCTGCGGTTGAAATATATACAGGTACACTTTTCACTCAAGGACAACAATCTAGTCATCAGAGCTCAACAAAAAGGAGCTGCTGTCCTCGAACTAATTCCCACAGAAATGCTGAAAAAAGACCTCCCCCCAATTCTTATTAAGGATCATGTGGGTTGGCTGAATCTGTCGACATCTGTGATCGAGATACGCCCTCTCAGTAGAGCCTGGAAACATTCCCATGACAACTGGATGATCTATCCCACGTCTGACAATTACTATCGTGTCACAAAAGGACATGAGTCACTTGTGGATTTCCAGAGTAGCACTTGGGCAATGGCTTCTCGTCCTTTGGAGTGCTTGGACATCCCTGAAAATCTTGTCGTCACTGCATCCAAGTCTGCTCTATCCCCACCATTATCTGTCGCCTTGCCCCGTTACGGATTGTCCTTCTTTATCAATAGTGATAACCAACTCGAATCTAGTGACTTCAAAAATATGGTGTGCGACGAGAATCAATACATGGGCACACTCGTCGGTTTAGCCAACCAGCTCGTCCTGCGTCACAAACGTGGGATTGAACAATATTTGAATCCGAAATATGTCCTCATTCCTCATGGTCAAGTCAAGCAGAGACAATATGGCTCTCAAGTGTGTATCACCATTGACACCGATCCCCAAAGCCGCGGACCTGTCATGTACTATACCTACAAAGAGGATGTGGTATTGGGACGCTTAACAGGTTTTTCCGGCCTGACAAGCAAAACATATCTCGCCCGGCTGCATGCCATGACGAGCAGCACTTGTAAACCTGATTCTCTTACAGGAAGGACGGGTATCGAGGAGGCAACATCACTGGTGCAGTCTGCAGGGTCTAGGCTCATTCAAGACCATCACCTAAAAGAATTAGAACTCACGAAAAGCCCCCAGCTACGCTTTATTGCCACACAGTTTTATGACTCTCCCTCAGTTTGCCCGTGCATGCTATGGGAGGCATCTCTGTTTCCATTCGAGATCCCAAAACATGTCAAGCTGAAGGAAGATCGTGAGAAACTCAAACTGCGTAGTCCTGGCTTCTGTTACATGGGGAAGGCAGAGAATTTTGCGTTCGCCATCGCAGCTGCTGTTCATCAGTGGTCTTTGAATGCGCCAATAGTGAATAGTATCACCAGCTGGGCAGAAGCATGGCAAGATCACATTGATGAAGATACTGCACTATTGCAAATATCCTCAAAGAAAAGCTGCTCCCTTCCAGAGGATAAATTGAAGGTATATGCACTCTTGCGGGATGGTGCTCGGGAGGGGGGAACATCTCGGCGATTTCGACTCCTATTCACCCTTCCTACCATGTTATTCACCAAGGTTCAGAAGGGCCAGCCGCAGGATTTCTCTCAGGAGTTGAACTCGTTGCTTCTCCGGACCCTTGTGGCATTCACACAGCAGTCGCATGTCTACTTGGACTCGAAAGGTAATCCATGCCGTGCCAAATACTCTTTCTCTGACTGGGATGAGCCCCATATAGGACATGATGCTCTTCAAGACCACATGAGGTAGGTCCACCACATAAATGTGGAAGACGCGCCGATAACGGAGCGCTCCAGCAGTTACCGTAATGACAGACTCTTGGAGCGTCTTACCGGAATATTTTGTGGTCCCGGCCCACATTTTGTTTCAGTGTCATCAACAGTTCCCAGGAATATTCCAGAATCGACCCCTGCCTGGAAAATCACCTTAGATCAATTACTACGTGAACGACCTGCGCCAGTGTTACCCCTTCGAAATAGACTGCTTTGGAAAATTGAAGGCCCTTCGGCTCAATGCTCCGCCTCGGATGGTAATCCCGGAACATTATATCGATTCATCACCTCTTTGTCCGAGGATGGAGCTCCTCAATTTCAAACAGATTATCTTGCTCACCTGCACCGGAGCGAGCACTGCCTGCTGGCCTCGGGATCAAGTTCTGAAAGGGTCTACAGAAACACGGATAAACCTACTATGGAGGAACTGCGAGATCACTATGCGCGGTGTGTAGTATCCTATCACGAGGCGTTGAACATCGTCAAGGAGGCACTGGGCCCCCAAAGAGATATTGAACGGCTCTTCTATCAGTTCGCTCAATGGCCATGTCCAACTCCATACGCTCTCTTTCGATGTCTTGCATTCACATCACCAGTCAAACTCTCTGACAGATGGAAGATGTGCATAATATCTCTCGCACATCTGGCGTTGGAGGTTCAACGCGCGCGAAGATTAGTCCACTTCTTCCGTGATGGGCTTGACGAAGAGCTTTTTAAGGAACTGGAGAATGAGATCTGCGAACGAGTTGCCACAGAATGTCCAGACTGGCTGCTAATGGAGGTGCGTACTTCCCGGTGAATGCTTGCTATGTGTGGTGACCACTTTCCATTATTTATTACAGCTCCAAGGCAACTTTCTGATCCGTCCTGTCCAGGTTGATATTGCAGGGGAAATGATGTTCCCTCACTCGGGGGGAAACACTGTTATACAGGTCAGCATGGGTGAAGGGAAATCTTCTGTGATCATTCCTATGTGTGCAGCCGCTCTCGCTGATGGCAAGCGACTAATTCGTATTATCGTGCCGAAAGCGTTGGAGAAGCAGATGCTAGAACTTCTGAATGACCGTCTAGGCGGGCTCGTTGGTCGGCCAATATGTCGTCTGACCTTTACTCGGCACACAGACCGTGAGGTCAAACGCATACATCAAATGATGTCCTGTTGTAGGGCTGATTGCGGGATTGTTGTCATGCGACCAGAGCACGCGTTGTCACTCAAGCTTGCTTGCGTGGACAGGCATCTACTCAAAGACGACATTGGGACAAACATTACAGACAGCTGTGTCTGCGCTGGCAAGTCGTATAAGGGGGCAAAGGAAGACACTTGCAAGTGGCTAAAACTTTGGAGCACCATTGAGATGGATACTCGGGATATTCTCGATGAAAGTGACGAAATTCTCCATCCTCGATCCCAGCTAATTTATGCACTTGGTCGCCAACAACACTTCGACGGATACCCTTCACGATGGGCAATCACACAACGAGTCCTCTGGCTCACAAAGAAGCATTTATCTTCCCTTGACCCGCACAAAATCGAGTTTGAAACAGGGCCGTCCAGGTCGTTCCTTCATACTCGTATCCTCCAGCAGGATGTGGGTACGCAGCTGGTATCACTAATAGCAGAGGATGTAGTCCAGGGGCGTCTTTCGGATCTCACTTTCCCGCTATGGCTCAGAGAACCATTGCGTGCATTCATATCTAGCAAGGGCGTCACCCTGGAGACAGTGAAAACAGTGGAGAGCTATACTCAGCAACACACTTCCTGGAATATACTGCTTCTCCTCCGTGGTCTTCTTGCCAACAATATGCTTTTGTTCGCTCTCACGGAACGCCGGTGGCGCGTAGATTATGGCCCTGACTCAGGTCGTACACTACTCGCTGTCCCGTATCGAGCGAAAGACGTGCCCACTGAAGCAGCAGAGTTTGGACACCCAGACATCACCATTTTACTCACTTGTCTCTCCTACTACTATGGCGGTCTCAGCGAGGAACAGCTCAGATGTTCATTCCAGATTCTCCTGGAGCAAAGTGACCCATCGAGTGATTATGCCCTATGGATTGCCGATTGCTCTTCTGAATATGTCCCGCAGTCTCTTCGGACTCTGGCCGGCGTCAGCCTCGTAGTATCGTTGGGACAGTGGGAAACACAGTTTTTTCCCTTGTTTAAACGGAACCAGAGAGCAATCGACTTATACCTTTCGACCGTCGTGTTTCCAAAATATGCGAAAGAGTTTCCCACAAAGATAGCAGCTTCAAGTTGGGACCTGGCCGAGAGAAAGAATCATCTGGTCACTGGTGAGCGATTCAGAGGCCCGCCTCCACTAACTTGAATGTCTTTGATAACATTTGACTCGCTTAATTGGGTCTCAGGATTTTCCGGTACAAATGATGGACAGTATCTATTGCCAGTTTCGATCTTCCAGAGGGATCCAGAAAACCTCAGTCAGACAAGAACCAACGCCATGGTTCTTTCTTATCTCCTCCGGCCAGAAAATGCATCATATTTAGTGATGGGAAACCAGCAAGGCGAGCGATGGACCACACGCGAGCTCCTGGAAATGCTAATCATAGACCGGCCGGAGATTCGAGTCCTCCTAGATGTCGGGGCGCAAATTTTAGACCTTAGCAATCGCCAAGTGGCCGAGGCATGGCTAGACCTCAGCGCTAGTCATAACGTGACGGGAGCAATCTATTTCAATAATGATGATGAATTGATGGTGCTCTCAAGAAATGGGAGGGACCAATCCCTATCGTCGTCACCATTGAGCCAGAAATTGGATCAGTGCATTGCGTATTTAGACCATGCACACACAAGGGGGACAGACATCAGATTCCCTGACGGGTACAGAGCTGCAGTAACTCTCGGTCCAAAACCCACCAAAGATGGTTTGTTGCAAGGTACGTACCAGCAGATCATAGCATTGTAGATTAGGTACAAAATAACTGATTCCTAGGCTGTATGCGAATGCGTAAACTAGGCCGCGGACACAGCATCAAGTTTTTTGCTCCCCCGGATGTCGATTGTGCAATTCGTTTAACTACTGGCAAAGAATCCAAAGTTGTTACCATTGCGAGCATCCTGCGCTGGGCGATACGTGAAACTTGGGCTGATATCCAACGCAGAGCCCCTTATTGGGCACAACAGGGCTTCCAGCACAAATCCCAGCATAAAGTTTGGACAGATTTCTGTCGCAACGAACTTACGAACAAGCAGTTGACGGACTCTTGGATGCAATCTGAACACAAAACACTGGCTGATCTCTATGCACCAGGTCACCCCACAGAGACCACCTTTCCTATGACCCTGGATGAAAAACTTCGCGAGCATTGCAAATATCTCGGACTTACCTCGCTTCCTAATTCACGGTTGGAGGAAGAACAAGAGAGGGAAGTGTCCCGGGAAATAGAGCGCGAACGGGAGGTGGAACAACCCCCCGAAGCAGTGCCCGTGCAACATTCTCTCCATCCCGACATCACGACCCTTGTGAGAAGCGGTGTTATTTCGCCTACTAGCACCGCTTTCCGTCCAATCTTTACGAGTCTCCAAAACAGCTCCGCGTCTACCAGCTCTGCGTCCGTCTGGAGTCCCTACATTCTCGCGACAGAGGATTTCAGCAAGACAATCGTGGAGGGTAGTTCATTGAACGGGCCCGTGGATGCCTATTTACGCCCCGTGCAGTGGATTCTCTCTGGAAAGATATATGGAAAAGATGTTTTGGTGATCCTGAGTCCATTCGAAGCCGACTGCCTAATGCCAGACATCAGGCTCAGTGAACATGTCCACCTCCACCTCTACACGCCCCGAACATCCAAGACTATGAAACCATGCGATGACCTCATGCTATATGTTGTTCCACCTCTGCCCCCTCACTGGAATCCACCCTGGCTTTTGATTGATCAGCTGAACATATTTGCCGGGCAGCTGTATCTCAGAGATTACACAACATACGTCCGCGTATCTCGTTTCCTTGGTGTGCATCGGGAAGAGCTACCGCGCGACGCAACAATCGTGACACGGCCAAACTGGATGAACATGCCCGGTTCTCTCGATCTAGGAATAGAGGAGATGTTCGAAGATAATCTACTACAGTTCGTGATGATGTTGCTTGCTATTCGGGGGAGGGGAATGCGCTTTGATGAGACGCATATGGGCAGACTCCTGCAAGGTTGGTTATTGACAGAACAAGACTTCCCAAGCTTTGATTCTGGTGCGTCAGGGTGATTCAGTTGACGCTTGACGTGCTGACAAGGGACGGTAGGCACACCATCACTGACGTCTGCTGGCGAGCCGATAGCACCAGCGCGTGACTCTGGGTATCGCTCTCTTGTCTCAAAGATTCCCTTGACGTCAGTCATGATCACATCTTGGATAACAAGCAGCAAAGAGAGACGTAGGGGTTGGACTGACATTTCAGAGACTGATGCGAAGAAACAAAGTCGCATCACCAGTACTGACGGGTCTCGGTGACATGCAAAAGCGGAATGGAATGGTTTGAAATTAAGTAAGTTGCAAGGGAAAACGACGAATATCTGATATCTACTGTAGTAATACAATGTCTAGTACAATTTAATTATGATTGATTCTTATTGAGAAGCATGCGAGAGACGGACTTTGGATCTGGCGCTGCCAAAAATAATTCCACTACTCTCATTCATATCGCACAGGCCAGCTGTATACGAGGCGGGGTGCTGTACGGCCCCTGCCAATAGCACCGCAGTGAATGTTGGGCCAGCTCGAACGACTCCGAGTCCAGATGTCAAATGGACTCGAATCTCCACAAACCAGCGTTCATGACCACCAAGTTAGAGCTGAGGGCGTAGGGGCCGATGTTAGTGACACCCAAGTTGCAACGAATCTTCTAGCCGTGCTAGGAGGCCACGGTAGGAGGTTTGGGTCTTGTAGCATGGCAGAATCGTCTAGTCACATCCAGAGCAATTTCAAGGTTGAGAGGCTCGGGTACATCGATCGACTGGTGGTGATACTTGACTTCTAAAAGGGATAGGTCTCAAGGTGTAGTAGTCCAGCAGGAGGTAGATTAGTCTTGACGCCAGCCGGTCTGGGAAGCCTTCCTGATTATTCACTCCCGAAAGTGACTCGCGTCCAGAACCGAAAGGTGTACAGAACGTCTGGCCTCGAGGTTAGAGATAACTACCAGACGGTGAACAATGCCTACATATTATGCCACCTTGACATCCCAAGGAACCTTTTGTCCGGTACTTCTCGACGTTGCACCCTCCTTGTCAGCCTTTGCGACCTTTCCATCCCTCCTCTTTCCCAACCTCCGGAACCAACCTAAGGAACGGCGACGCGCGCACTCCGTCTATCACCCGAGCCGCATGCTCTGAATTACGAATAAACCATCTCGCATACCGTCTTCCAACTGGGCAATGTAAGCCATGTTCTGCGAGTCCCTTGTCAGCACCAAGCTTATCCCCACAAGTACCACATCACCCACCTCAATCACGAAATTCAAATCACTGATGGACATCCATTCGCCGTCTGGCATACCACCCCCCGTTCAATGAAGGCCCAGCACCCCTGCTTTCGTCCTTGTTCGCTCCCGCAGTAATGTTGACCTCCCGCTACATCGGCCTGCATTGTTCATCACCATCATCAGCTCAACACTTCCGCTTCGTTCGCCGCCGCATCGAGGAACCTAGCTAATTTTTGCGCGTCTACCAAGGTGTACAGTTTCGCTCACAATCAGCCTGGATGTGGGGTCAGCCATGGTCATATGGACGAGAAGAAAGTGCGTACTCGATCTCCTCGTTGGTCTTGGCTTCAGCACGGGCCTTGAGTCACTCATTGACGTGGCTCTTTGAATGAGCGAGTACAGCACATTGGGCATGCTGTAGCTGCTCCACGCTTGGGTACCACCTTCAGACCCCAGCATCGCAAGCTCGTCGTCGGTCTTGGTAGCAGGGCGGGATCGGAAGAGTGCAGATGATTGAAATTGAGAGATGAACTCGTCAACGATATCCCAGAGCCACTGCACCAGTAATGACAGCGGTACTGGCCCATCTGAATTTGCGCACTCACACGATCAGTTCGATGTGTCATAGCCAGTAAATTGCTCACTGAGTAGCTAATTGAATGACTCGCAGATGTTCGCGTATGAATGGAATCGATCATCGATGTTGAGTCGCGAGCGCGAGTACGCGTGGCGATAATACGGTTCACGATGGAGTACCAGAAAGATTCGGTCGTCGTTGACAAGTGGGGCAATAATCTCAGCCTCGGGCTACTGTCTTAGCGTAGAATTTCTCGGTGAGACAGTTCCATCCGGAGTCGTACGGATGCGTGATTTGGGGGACATCGTTGTCCAGTACGGCTTAGTGGAAGTGAACAATGAACTGAAAAGAATCAACGCGATAGGCAGAGGCTGGAGGAACGCAAACGTCCGACAACGTCTGGAATCTGGGAAGATGCAACTTTTTTTGGGAAATCTGGGCTTGCATGGCAGCGAGCATGTTTTCGTCGAGCTGGAGACTGTGCTTGTCGTAGAGTGCGGTAGGATGAAATCGCAGGTGTCAGCTGAGACCGTAATGGAATGTAGTTCCGACATCCACAGGTCGGACTACATCCGTCATCAGCTGTGTCCTCCCACTTGGCTTTGCCGCCTGCGTCGGCGAGGGAAAGATCCTGGTCGTCTGCAAGTTTGTGTTCGAGGTGGTACCGCTCTGTCAACGAAGGCTGGGTCGCGTTGGCAGCGGGGACGAGGCATTGGGAAGCCGCGTTTGAGGATCTTGTTGGTGGTCAGCTCGACGCTGCCGGTGCGCAAGAGGTCGAAGCGGATGTTGTCCCTGGGAGGTGGGTGTGTGAGTGGTAGTGTGTAGGTGTTGGGGAGGGGGGACGTACGTGGGGATGTCGGGGAACATGGAGTGGATTTGGTCG
>JBBPUM010000853.1:0-12542 GCA_038094695.1 Chiua aff. virens | reverse complement strand
TGCGCGATACGATGTCCTACTCGCCCTAAGGTGTTGATACGTCTTCTAGGGTGTTACAGTCGAGTCGGTTACTCCTGGAGACGGTATCAACTTTCCAAAGAAGGGGGGTACGTCCTTCTCTCCCGCCGTCTCGGACGAAACCCCACTACTGATGTCGCATCAGATAAGGTAGCGATACATTATGTCGGTACAATCCAAGGCGGAGAACTTGACGGCAAGAAATTCGACTCGAGCAGGGATCGGTATGTTCATGATCACCTCTCTGTGTGGCTGATCCTCATAATCGGCCGTCAGCCGCGAACCCTTCGCGACCGAAATTGGCGTCGGTAAGGTTATCAAGGGATGGGATGAGGGTGAGTAACTGCGTTCACTCGAGGCTCGTCAGGTCTCATCTCCTACAGGCGTCCCGCAATTATCACTCGGTCAAAAAGCAATCCTCATCATTACCCCAGATTATGTCGGTATTTGGTGTTCCCTCGAGCTGCATTTTTCTGAAGACAATAACCACAGGCCTATGGAACCCGGGGATTTCCTCCCGTAATTCCTCCAAACTCGACGTTGAAGTTCGAGGTGGAGTTACTCAAGATCAATTGATGACTTTGTATATAACGAGTCCTTTTTTGTTCGACGACTTGCGGTTACCTTGTGTTTTGTACTTCGATTGTTAATTGTGTTGTCTATTCATCCCCCCTACAACCGGAGTGAGCGCTCGGCGCAGTGTACGACGGTCCTTGATGATTCACTATGGAATCTAGAATCGTCTCCGAGGGGTTTCGTTGCATCTATTTCTGAGGTCCCCGCATCACCTTGGCAGACGTACTGAACAGTTGTCGATGATGGAAGATGGCCATCTGATTCTTCCGCTGTTGATCGATAGGTCGCCATAAATGAGCACACCGATCATCGGATCTTTTTATTTCTTCGCCCCCTGCTGCGGCGAGTACATCGATTCCAACGAGTTCAGTCGAACTAGTGTCCTAATTCTGTCAGGCAGTGACACCGTCTAGCATGTCCGATACTTGGATCAGTCGAGTAGATTCAGTCGCAGATCGTGACAGCTAAAAATAACCGTCGGGCGACATTGCATTCATGGCGCCTACAAGCACACATTACAAAGTCAAGCCCATCTATGCTTCATGATCATTACGTATTATTCTACCGAAGAGACGGAAATTGACGGTGCAATTGACCTGTGTATACAGGTACTGATCGGAAGATAACAATGCACAAGGACAGTTGGCTTAGGTAGTCAGAGACGCTGTAGTAGGTACCTGAACTTCCACCATGCTTCCATCATCCTCATCCTCACTATCACCATCAACTTGAAGACCTGATCCTTCACCCAGCGGTCGCGAGGTACACCCGCCAGGTACCGCGGTGGTCCCCTGTGACACCTCTAGATTCTGTGACAGTTCGTCTTCGCTGACATCTGCGAGCTCCGCCAATTGTGCAGCCAGAAGCGCAAGTTGCGCTTGTAATGCTGCTCTCTGTTCTGCATTGAGCTCTGTCGATTTACAAGATCCTCCGGGACGAATACCAGTAGATCCCTCAAGAACCACACCATCAGAAGTAGAAGGTGGCTTATCAGTGCGATCAGCAGCAGTGTGCTGGCATAGGGATTTAGCTGGTGCTGAAGGTTCTCCCGACTTGTTTTCTTCATTCGAAATTTGAATTAGCTGCCCGAAGTTGATGGCTTTGAGAATGTTCTGCGCTGCTTCCCAAGCATCGCCTTCTCCTGTCTCATGATCAATGGCATCAACTGCTTGTTTTTGGGAGGCTACCGCCAAGCCGTCCCGGCCGACCGATGGTTGCGTAGTTCCTGGCACCCCTGGATATGGGTATCCAAAAGGGTACCCTCCGTACCCTGGAGGCTGTCCAGGAGGAGGAAGACGCGTCTGCATATTAGTACTTCCGTGAGGGACAAGCGGGGTCTGCGTAAATGGAGACGACGACGATTGTGGGCCAGGTAGTGCCGTCTGCGCAAGCGTTTGAGGGCGACGCGTCGTGCGCTTGGAAGTCTGGCATGGAACGTGAATTAAACAAATATCCGCGCATAGACAAAAAGCGGGTGTGTACATACAGCGCCCCCCTCCCAGCTTTCGTTGAGTCGGTACTTTCCGTTATTTCCCTTTTCTAGGCGGCCTCTCCTGTAAGCCTTTTGTAGCGCTTGACTAGCTGACGGACGAAAATTCATTTGCAGAGGGTAGTGCGTCGACATCCAGTTGAACAGGGTCTTGGGCGCGCATCCTTCAGGGTCGCCAGAGTCTAGCAGTGCCTCGACGATCATTTCCTCATAGCTCGGAAGATCGTCGATATTGTTGTGCAGAGGTGGCGCCTCGGAAGTGGGTGGCGGAAGTGGCGTGTTGGTGAACAGTGGTGGATGGTGGTTTGCTGGGTACACTCCAGAGGGTTGGGAATAGGGAGAGTAAGGTGGTGGATAACCATATGCTCCATGAGGTGCGGCATAGTAAGGCGCGTGAGGATAGGTAGGATGGTAGTAGGACTGGTGGGGATAATGTGGACCTGGGGCAGGGAGAGGTGCTTGTGATTGTGATGTAGTAGACTGAGAGGTAGACGAAGTGCTCGCGAGTTGCCCGGACTGGGAGGGCGACGAGCTTGTCTGAGGGGGTGTTGTATCGGACAAACCATTGGCATCAGGAGCAGACGTTTTCGCCGGTGTTCCCGACTCTGAAGGTGCCTGAGTCTGCGATGTTTGGGCTTTCTGGGCCACTATGGTGGCAATAGCGGCACGGATATCATATGGCCATACAGAGCTTTTTATGTGCAGAGGGGCATGGGACTCAAAAGTGAGGCAAATGTCGATTATTTGCTGTGGTGGGAGCAGCGCTAGGTATTGCCTCTTGATGGCGTAGATTTCGACTTCTGGTACATTTCCGGAGGAGTAAGCTTGGTGCTGGATCGTGTTTAGATGTATGAAAACCCACCGGACAATGGCTGGTAGCCATTTTGTGGAGGAGGTGTAGGAAACGGTGTTGACGCGGTCTGCATCGTTCCGGTGGAGCTGCATAGTTTTGCACATCAAAGTTTGTATACTATGCGTCCATTCAATTCAAGTACTTTAGACTACTTTTCCCCGTATGTATCCCAAGGTATTATATTTCATGATCGGTCTCTTGTATCACTCTAGGATCCACCATAGTTCCTCTCAGTCGGGAGTGTCGAGTCGCTGGGCGGTTGTCCTTTGTCTCCTTGAACAAGAGCGGCTTCCTCAGGAGACAGGGAAAAAATCGATTGCTTGTACTTCAACACCCATCTGCGTAGCTAGATACGCCATTTCAGTTACTCCTGACGAGAGTCAAAAAATAATGTCGTCAACTCACGGGCATGAAGATGTGTTCCCGCTCGCCCCAGTCTGCGATAAAGGCACAATAAAGAATCGTGACTAAGACGGGGTGAGTATTGCTGTCAGGACGGGCATTCGAGAGAGCCTCACCAGGTATTGTCGTGTAAGTTAGAAAGCGAGAGCCTGAGTACACCCAGGGAGGCCGGAAGTCGCCACCGTCGTCTTCAGCGGATCGTCGGTTCTGTCGAGTCCATGTTGAAGCACATCTGCGTACAGGAGCTCGCGACGGTGCGAGTTTTGCTGGTCGCAAATGCGAGTTGAGCTGTGTCAGACGCGATCGCTGCATGAAGGGAACTACGGTTGGTCTTTGTTTGTCCACCTGACTCGAAGACGTGCATACTGGTCACCCAAAGACCAAGATAATTGTAGCGTCTCCAGATTCTCACCAGTAGATTTACTACACGTACCGGCCGCGGAGCGGTCTTCCCGGAGACTGACTTTGCTTAGGCATGGTGGAGTGCATGACCTCGCCGTTCCGCACACTTCACTCCCACCCGATTATCTTGGACCAATCTTATTAAAAGTCCTTGGATTGCTTTATCATGGGAACTATCCCTTGATCTCAACCAAACGCCATGTCTTCGAACGCAACAAGCACACCTGGTTATACTTTCGCTGTCAGCGGAAGTACTGCTCCCACAGATTCCGACCCCCTCTACCCCCATCATTCCCCGGCTGTCGCTGCCTCCTTGATCGCAACAGCTGAGGCGCTAGTAAACCCGCGTGGCAAGGGCATCTACGCCACGGATGAGACCATCGAGGGTATCGAAGCTAGGCTCCTGGCTGCCGAAGGCATCGAGGGGAAGTCGAGCACCTATACTGACTCCGAAAATCGCGAGCGTAGACGACGCTGGAGGGAGTGTCTTTATGAGTCACTCCCGACCGGTGAGCATATACCCCAGTAAATATTCCCGATCTCATATCGCATATCCAGATTACATTTCTGGCGTAATCTTGTACCACGAGACGCTCACGGACTTTCAGCTCGCGCCTGTCCTGACCAAGAGGGGAATCATCCCTGGGGTGCGCGCTGACACCGATGCTCACCCTCTACCCATCTCCCCTTTGGAGCCTGCTACCCAAGGTCTCGACGATCTTCTACCTAGGTTACAGGCCGCTTACAAGGCAGGGGCACGCTTCAGCAAGTGGCGCGCTCCAATCCTTTGCAACTCCTCTACTCTTCCTACCCAAGCTGGCCTTGAAGTTCAAGCAGAAAGCTTGGCACGCTTTGCTGCAATCAGTCAACAGGCCGGCCTAGTTCCCATCGTCGAACCTGACGTGGACTTTGCGGAGGACGCGGACCTGAAGAAAAGCGTAGAGGTTCATGTGAAGATCATTAGCATGATTTATTCTCGCTGCGCCGGCCATGGAGTTTTACTTGAGGGTAAGTTCATAGGAATAAACAAAAAGCCGAAGTTGATCATATGAACGGTGAACCTTAGGCTCATTGATCAAACCATCCTTCCCGCAACCGGGGTTGAAACATCCGTCCCGTAGCACCACATCGATCGAAACAATCGGTCTTGCGACGGCAACGGCACTTGCTCGTTCTGTGCCTGTTTCAGTCGCTGGCGTCGTGTTCCTGTCCGGTAAGCAGAATGGGCTCTTGACAAGTTTCCACCCATGAACAACCTTATTTTAGGGGGTCTGTCGGACTCTGATGCTGTTAAGTATCTCAATGCTGTGAATGCTGTTGTAAACAAGCCCCCTGTCGGCGCGCCACTCGCACTATCCCGATTGCCCAACCTCACCTTTTCCTTTGGTCGTGGACTGCAAGGTGAAGCCATGAAAAATTGGGTCAAAGGTGACGAAAGGGGAGCGAAGGAAGCATTCGAGGCCAGAGCAAAGGCCTGCTGGTTGGCTGCGAAGGGCGAGGCTTAAACTGAACAACATAGCTATTCCCCCAATCGTTCGATCGTGACACCCCGTGCACATTTCAAATGCGATCTTGCATTCGTAATTGAAATGGCGGTGACCTCCTCTTTGGGAAATATTTACGCCAGCGCCAATACCAGTGCATGTTTACTTATAATCTCTCCACTTACGTTGACAGGGTTCCAGCCATGTCCAAGATGATTGATCTCAAGTTGGACTAATTCCTGAGCGGCTGAAAGCGTGAAACGAGTTTCGGCTGCAGGGATTCGACGATGACGTCCTCAGCCTCTTCCTGCTTCCTACGAGCCGGCTGATCGGGCTGACTCCGCCGCTGGTAGCGCTCGGATCCCCACGAAAGTCAAGATGAGCACGGCACGCATCAAAGACGCCGTGAAACACTGCCGGTACGGAACCGCCAATGTTATCTGATCCGAGACCATACTATTTCCCCACATCCCGTTATGATGCACTAGCGGGAGTCAATTTTTCCCTACGGTACTCGTCTGGCTGGAATGTTTATTCACGTTTCAAGTTCTGTAAATTGTGGTGACCCATAGCTGACGTTAATCCGCAGGGATCGCAACAAAAGTTTGCCTCTTTCATGCAAGCAAGTCAGTCCAACAAGATTGCAAATATTTCCAGTGCCGCCACCGACACAAAACTAGAATTTTGTGCAGAGCATTCCCGGGCGGACAGGTCACCCCGTGCATGCTCCGTCGGTAAACTCGGGCAGGAGGTAAGCATTGCTAATTCCTCTCTGGTCACAGTCACCCAGAGCCACATGAGCGCGCGCTGCGGTTGAGAATAACCCTTTGTCATGACGGTCGGAAACCCCGACCTGCAGCAGTATAAAAGACGATGCCAGTAGGGTCCTTCTCTTCACCGTCAGCTCATTCTGTCGACCATCCCTCAACTTGAAGTTACTTTCATCATGAAATTCGTCTCAACAGCCCTTATCATCCTTTCCGCTGCCGTCTTGCCATCCCTTGCACAGAGTGGATCTGTCGAGGTCACGTATGACGCCCTGTACGACAACTCTGACTTCTCGTTGGATGACACCGCCTGCTCCAACGGTGTCAACGGGCTTGCCGCCAAGTGGCCTGTCTTAGGGGACATCCCCAACTTCCCCAATGTAGCGGGTATCCCGGGACTCGTCTGGAACTCCACCTTGTGCGGTACTTGTTGGGAGCTCTCGTTTGTCGATAGCACCGGGGCGCCGCACAATATCACAATCACAGCTGTCGATGAAGCGTTTACCTTCAACGTCGCAGAGACTGCATTCACCTCTTGGGCGGGAACCTCAGGCGTGCAAGCAGGTTCCGTTAAGGCCACAGCAGTTCAAGTTCCGTGCCCTTACTGAAACATAAGGTATGGGCACGGAATTCAGTGCAAAGCAATGGCGCTGCTCACACTTTCATCTTTGCAGATGGCTCTATTAGGACAATTCGGACTTTTATTTGGCACGCTGTACTAGCCAATTCGGATATACGGACTTATTAGTTGTATGTACTTGCTGGTGCTTGATCTTGACCCGTCGGACACGTCGAATATCTTTCGTCTTCGAAATGTATATCTGTTGTTGTGAAACTGTGAATACCGAGGGAAAATGTGCCGCATTCTAGATCCTAACCTAGAACGGTGGGTTTATGCCCCCTTTCCTCAGGCTGACGAGCAACCAAGGAGGTCATCAAGTTCGCGTGAAGCTCCCGAGGAGATGATTGAAGCCAAATCAAAGCTATTCTCTTCAACCTTGTGACCATCCTGTTACCCTTTTACACATGCTGATCCCATATAAGATATCGCTATACACGAAATGGAAGACGCTTCATAAGCGTCATCGGAGCTGATGTGATGCGACACATCTGCCGTGTGGACGGGTAGCGACATTCTTGATCAGGTATCTTCATTCGGGTACCAGTAAATCCTTTTGCTGATCAAAATACGCATATGGCTGTACTACGACTGTTTCCAGGGTTTATACAACACCTTGAGACCAGAATCATCAAACAAGGAGCTTGAAGCGTATAGTACTACGTGTGCTTACACAGGAATCCAGGTTTTGCTAGATGAGGCCTCTGACGGTCGAAAACTCCCGGTCTGCGAGGATATAAAAACGACACTGTCCAGTGGGTGTTTCTCCTCAGGTTAATTGCGCCTTTCTTCGCTCATCGAGTCATCTCGGCTACCTCTATCTCGCCATGAAGTTCATCTCCACCCTCGCCATCCTCTCCGCTGCTATCTTGCCGTCCCTCGCACAGAGTGGGACCGTCAAAGTCACATACGTCGGCCTGTATGACAACCCAAACTGGCCAATGGACAGCACCGCCTGCTCCAACGGTGACAACGGGCTCGCCGCGAAATGGCCAACCTTGGGGGACGTCCCCGGGTACCCCCTGGTAGCAGGCATCCCAGGACTCGCCTGGAACTCCCCCTTGTGCGGCACCTGCTGGGAGCTCTCGTATGTCAATGGCATGGGAGTGACGCGCACCGTCACGGTCACAGCGATCGACGCATCGTACACCTTCAACCTCGCGAAGAGTGTATTCATGGAATTGGCCGACCCCTCTGCTGTGGCAGCGGGCTCCTTTGAGGCCACGGCAGCCCAAGTCCCGTGCCCTTACTGAAACACGAGGTGAGCCTAGATGTGAAATTCAGTACAAAGTACGACCCACTCATATTTTACTTTGCAGATGGGTGCAGCCTGTGATGTTAATAGTTTTTGGAGAAACAAGGCACTTTCCTTCGGACTGTGGCACGTTCAAGTTGTAGCTAGAGACACGTTTAATGTCTTTTGTTTTTGAATGAGTATCTTTGAAGACTCGCAAAATTGCGACTTCTGAATGCAGAGGGGGAACTAAAATATGTCATATCCAAGATCTGCGACTAGTACAAGTAGTCATGAAACCGGGGCTACCCACCTATCATGATTACTGGACGGGGAGTACATCCCGGATGCAGAAAAATGGGATCAAGGCCTTCTGTCACACTGCCATGGTCCGCTGATTATCAAAATGAACATCAATGACATAAATAGCCCCATGGTCAGAAACTCCCGACATGCAAGAGTATAAAGACGACGCTGTCTCTAGCAATGGTTCTCCCCAGATTAGCTTCGCCTTTCTCCACTCATTGAATCCTCGTACCTACCACTGTCAGGGTTTTCACCATGAAGTTCATCTCCTCCCTCGCCATCTTATCTATTGCTGTTCTGCCATGTCTCGCACAGAATGTCCAGGTCACGTACGTTGGGCTGTATGACGACCCCAGCTGGTCCATGGACAACACCGCATGCTCTAACGGTGTCAATGGGCTTGCTAGCAAGTGGCCCACCTTGGGAGACGTCCCTGGGTACCCTATGGTGGCAGGTATTCCCGGACTTACCTGGAACTCCACCTTGTGTGGGACCTGCTGGGACCTGTCGTACGCGGATGGCGTTGACGGGACATTCATAGCTGTTGATGCAGCATATTCGACCTTCAACATCGCGGAGTACGTATTCGATGACTTCGCACCGGGTGCCGAGCAAGCAGGTTCTTTTGAGACCACAGCGACCCAAGTTCCATGTGAAACATTGGCGTAATGGCTGAGTGGCAAGAGGTATGATAGCGTGGAATCCAGCACAAAATAACGAGGTCACTCACATTTGCCCCTTTGCAGATGGATTTGTTATGTTTAATGGTTTTAAAAGACAACGGACTTTCTATCACTAGCAATGGCTCGTTCGAGTCATAGTGACTGGAGCGGACATACGGACAGATTTAATTCGAAGTACTTAGGCTACTCGCAGCACTTGCTTGGTCTCGGCCCACCGGACATGTTTCACGAGTTAATTTCTTTCATCCGAGTCATTCAACGTATACTTTGAATTAATGCTCGCGAAATCATCACTTTACCAGAAGCACCAAGGGAAAATGTCACATCCCACTAGCAGATCTGCCAGTGTAATCTGTCTAAGATGCTTTGAAGTGCAGTGATCTTACACTACTAGTCATGGTGTTTGGAACCGTCTCAGAGACCTACCAATAGTATCACTTGGAAAGTGATAAAAATATTAATGAGGGAATCTAACACACCGAAAAACCTGAATGTAAATGTGAATCGCTGGCACATAATACGCATATGGAGTAAAACGAGAGTGTACGCCAACGGTCAACTAGTAGTGGAAGTTTAACTTCAACTTGAAGTTGAAACTCAATTCCAACGTATTACTAATCAGCGCATAACCGACGTTCAAGTCCATCTTGACCGACTCATTAGTTCAATGAGTGTATACTACCAAAAACACATACATGGGACATGTCTTCTAGATGAGTCCTGGGCTGGGCCAGCGATAGAAAAGTCTGGCTCGGAGTCGGAAGTCCGAGGCTTCCGAGTCGTGCATAGACCGGTAGTCACGGTCACGGCCATGGCATTCAGCTGACATCTTTCCTCAGTTTTGAGTCCTGGTGGACAGCACATCCCGCAAAGTGATTCCGACGCCAAATATGTAAGTTTCCAGTGAAAATAGGGTTCAGAACTTCTACTACTGCACTGCCATGCATGGTGTCTGAGTACTTTAGCCCAGCTGCACAACTTGAAAGTGAACGTTGGTAGCAGAAAATAGCCCCTGACGGTCAGAAGCTCCCGAAGTCAATGGGTACAGGAACGACGCCTGGCCATCGGACAATTCTCATTAAGTTAGACTTTCCCTTCACTTCTCGATTCCTCACCAACCTCTGCTGTCACCATGAAAGTTGTCTCATGCCTGGCCATTCTCTCCGCTGCTGTCTTGCCATGCCTTGCACAGGGTACCATTGTCAAGGTCACGTACGATGCCCTGTACAACAATCCCGAATATCCCATGAGTGACACCGCATGTTCCAACGGTGTTAACGGGCTCGGGAACAAGTGGCCTGTGTTAGGAGATATCCCTGGATTCCCCTTTGTCGGGGGCATCCCCGGACTCACCTGGAACTCCACCTTATGCGGCAGCTGCTGGCAGCTCGGATATACTACCCCCGATGGTTATTCCAACTACCTAAATATGATAGCAGTTGACTCGGCAGCTGATTCTTTCAACATCGCGGAGGAAGTGTTCGACATCTGGGCGGGCAGCATTGGTATGGAAGCAGGTTCAGTAGAAGCGACGGCGGTCCAGCTTACACCTGCTGATTGTGGGAGTGATGCCTGAAACAAGAAGTACGTAGGCAGAATTCTGTGCCGAATAATGATGTTGTTCATCCTTCCATGGGTTACAGTGGATGATTTGGACCTGCAAGATCGATGAGTTTTTGCGTGACAAATGAATGGACTTTCCTTCGGTGTAAAGCGCCATGAGTGGTTTCGGAATAGATAGGACATTGTAGTAGAGATTGGTGGATGTTTTCTTTGTTTGGATCTTTATTTTTTCGTCGAGAACTTGCGGGTGCTGAAGGATAGATGGATTGCGCACCGCTTCTCTGTGTGGCATGCCATTCATCTATCCTAGCCACAACACTGCAAGATGCCTCCAACCCGGACAAAGTCGCTCGTCATGAGCTTCTGTAGTTGCGCCGGTGCACGGACCTGGGTTCTCGTCAGACTTGAAATTTAGAGGTAAATACGTCACCACTAGGACCTGTGAAAGCCTCCGAGGGAATCCATCAAGTTGCCTCTCTGTGTAACCCGCGTCAGTGGTGGAGAACAGCCAGATCGAGAACGTTTGTATGAACTTCGAGAAGGCTCATGTTCGCTCGGGCGAAGAGACCGCCCGACGACAAGCGAAGTGAGGAGACCGCTAATCACCGCATTTTTGGGCCTGGTTCAGAAAAAAAAGCGTGATGAAGAGAAGAGACCTTTGCGCTGGCAGTAGCTGCCATCGGGACATTTGCCCCATGTGAATGAAAAAAAATATTAATAGTGTGGGTGGCGGACTCGAACAACACCAAGAGTGGTAAGTTTTGATCTGGGCTGCACCGAAATGAATTGATGACCGCTCGCCCATAGTACAATGACATACATGCGGACATGAGATCCTACTAGTTATCATTTGATCACTATTCAGCGCAGCACCTAAATGAGGAACGTGATAGAATAATGATTGCGCCGTACATTGTCATGTGGCCTCAAGGCGCACACGGACCGCTCTGATGTCTCCGCCGTGTTAACTTCAGAGACACACATTGACAAGTTGACAACATTAACGTTGGTTATGGGAAATATTCTCACCGTCGTCGATTGAACGGCCAGTGAGGAGGCGGGCGAAGTGTCCAATAGCGAGCACTGCATATTATGCTACTAGTAGGTCAGTTCTAGTATTCGGGACCCGGCCTCGGGCTGTGAGCTGTAGTGCTGAACGTTGACGTCGCAAAAGCAAATTTAAAATGCTTGACTGAGGGTAACAACCCGGGGTAATTCCTAGATGCAAAGGCAAAACGTAAATACTATATTGTAACAGGTCCAACCCCAGTTTCGTTGGTGAAATAAACTTGCGAGCCAATTTGAGTTTCGAAGGGTATGTATCAACATCACGATGCGCTTCAAAACGTTCCCGTCGGATACCGTGGTCTCGCCAGTTGGCCCTGGTTGCCAGTAAACGTGTTGCATGAATAATAATTGATGGGCCAAAAAAAGATTCAGAAACGAATTGTAACATTGCCAGATTACATCGATTAAGAATCGCTGGTCTTCCGGTTGGTAAAAGATGGGAATAAGTGATGAAGTGACATTAATGACATAGTTCCCAGAGACTGAGTTGTACGGATTCGGGGCCTCCTATACGGCTGCGCTCAATAAGTAGGGCGCAAGGATAGCACGCATATCTATCAAATTCTATCTCGCCTCCCTTCCGGGGCTCAAGTGATGATATTGGTATCTTCTGATTCATATCCCTGTTCAATCAGTATTCTCTTTCTGAGATGTTACCACGAATAAGACATACAATAATTTTAGAAGGGCCTGGAAGACTCGGAGATCCGAACCGTGGTATTTGATGTTTAGGGTGACAACCTCTCGATCGTCCAGCGAGGATCTTCCTCAGAAGAACCTTTGACACGAAGATATCGGACACGATCGTGAAGACGGGATGGTTTTCCAAGCCAAAATTCCATTTCGCTGACGCAGATAAGCATCAAGCTTGCTCACTAAGATGTTGGAGGTTACCTTGGAAGAACCCTCCAACCACCCCAAAAATCTGGGAGGGGTAGCTTCCCTTCCATGTCCTTCGAGTCATCGATTCCGTGAAATTTTCGAAGCTTCTCCAATGTCTCCTGCAAGTCATTTTCTCCGATGACAGTGCTTTGCTTGCTCGCCAATGCGCCGAGCTGACTGCCAATAGGGCGACTTT
>JBBPUM010000852.1:0-12556 GCA_038094695.1 Chiua aff. virens | reverse complement strand
AGCATGCGAAATTGTATTTTATGATCATCACGCTCATCATCGAGTCTGTGTTACCCTATACGGTCTCTGGTATCGCTTACCTGGTATCGTTGGGGGTAGGCAGTTCGACGACGGTCGCGTTCGTTTCTGTGTATGTCTTGATGATGGTATGTGCCCTTGCATGCGGGCGTCAAGGGTCTGGCTGACCAGAGCGTATGTTAAACCATAGTGTGTATCCCCGCAAATTCTGATCCTGCGCGTCACCATGGGGAAAGCATGGGACAACTGTACTTCTGGACAACCGGACTCATCGCTCAAGTTCAGTCCTGAGAGTATCGGGACGACAACACAACCATTCGGTGCCAACGGGGCGAGAATTCATGTTCAAACGGTGTCGAGCGTGTACTTACAAGAAGATAAAGTGTAAATGCCTGTGCGTGGCGCTAAACTTGACTAGATTGCACGTTTGTTGAAGAGGTTGACGACCCGCTTGCACGTCGACAACGTCGACAGGCCAGTCAACACGGCACAGGAATGAATTGTAATCCTGTAGGTTGTACATATGTATGTGTACCAAGTTTGAATAACATGGCTGGCCATGACCATGAATCAAGAGGTGTTGTTTTCGGCATTGGGTGTGCGGAGTGATAATTTCAGGGAAGCGTAATGCGAGACGGATAATGCCACCTAGGGACGACCAAAAATCTCAAGTTAATTCGCAAGTCCACATGTGCGATCAAAACCCCATGGCTTGAAGTTGCTGCTAGGACTGCAGTGTTAGTGCATCATCATGTATTTCTAGATGAGAATGTCAGCGTGAATGATGGGTGTTGATGGAAAGTAATGAACCATGCCGTGGGGGCAACATCCGTCAATTCGAGTGACCCCCATCCACTTGACTAGTTGAACTGCGACGCGTGCAGAACCTCCAGATACATACTGTCTTGTACCTGATGCCGTCAAGCGGTTCGAGGTCCATCATGGATGGTGACCATTGGATGCTGCTCCGAGACACAGGTCCCGATTCCGATTTAGGCGTGTCTCTGGAGTAGGAGCTTTTGGAAGGCACCACGGGCCTGAGGGCCCGACGTTTAGTGCGCTTTCATTACTCCTTGAGAGTTGGACGACTCACAGCCCTGACATTGGTGACTGTATGGGGAGAAGGAAAAAATGGATAGAGGAAGGGAGGAATAAGTTGGAAATTTCAAGAAGAGAGCAAGATGAGTCGGTTTTACGGGACCTAGATGCCAGTGAGCTTGAAGTCGCGGACAGGCCTGAACGAGAGTCGTTAGCCAAAGCTGATACACTCAAGCTTCAGCTTCAAGCGGAAGTTGCTGTGGAACCATGCCTGAGGTTGTAGCAGCAATACAAACTACGCCGAAATAAAGACGCTCGCCGCATGCATCAAGACAGTGTATAAGGGGACACCTCAAGGCCTCACCGTCGACTCGGATGAGAAACTCAAAATGCAAAAACCAGTCCCATGATAACGTGACTCATTTGGTCACGACTCACGGCTTCCCAAAGTTCCCATCCTCAGACTTCAGTGGTCGCGAGCCTAGAGCTCTTACACCGGCTTCAGCGCAGTCTCAAGCTTCAGGATCCGAGTAACTATTCGCAGGCAAGCCTCATGCCCTATCGCAGTCGGTTCATACCTCAATATGTTTTTTTTTCTGTGCTCACAATCCCTTTGTTAGCAACGGGACGTCCTAAATGTCACCTTAACGTGCCTGATTTACTATCGCATACTGCGGTACGGCTGGAAGGTCCGTGAACATCTTGGCCAAGAGCACGCGAGGCTTCATTTTACTGTCATTACTCTCACCATCGAGTCTGTCTTCCCGTACACGTTCGCTGGCATTGCTTTCTTAGTGTCGTTGGGGATAGGCAGCTCGATGTCGACTACCCTCATCTCTTTGCGTGTCCCGATGGTGGTACGTCACGGTGCACACCCCGCACATCAATAACCAGGCTAACCGGATTGCGTGCCAAATTCTAGTGTATCTCCAAATGCTAATCCTTCGCGTAATCGTGGGGAAGGCATGGGACAATGATACTAAACCAGATTCATCGCTCAGGCCTCAGGTTCAATCCCAAGAGCACTAGGACGACAATACAACCATTTGGCCCAAATAGTGTGAGAACTCATGTTCAAACGCTGTCGAACGTATACTTCTCGGATGACGAAGTCTAAGTGCGCCCGCATAGCTAATGTGACAAGATCGTATGTGGGACCGTGGGTCAAAGAGGGCGGATCAGTTGGGGGCTGGTCTTTATTCCTTCATAGGGCAGAAACGAACTGTGATCCTGTCGACTATATATGGATATCTAAAAGATGTATAACTTAACAGTATAAGATCGCTCAGGCCGATCACAGTGGACAGAAATTATACATCAAAGGACAAATACGAGCAAAACCCGGGGTATTATAGATTCGGATGCAATGGCCCGGGAACTCGTCGGTGGGCGTCATTGATCGGATCTCGGCCATCTCCGAGTCGGTGGCTCAGCTGGCCTGGAAGTTCTTCACTTGCTTTTCCAGTTCTTTGGCCTCAGACTCTCAAAGACTCCTTAGACCACCAAACGATGTGACAGCACAGGCACGCGTCGGAATATAAATTCATGGCCTCCTACCATCACTAACAGTTACACTTACAACTGGGGTTTAGCAAGGGGGATGGGAAGTGACTGTGCGTGAGTGGTGATTATACTAGCACTGCCTTTTTTGTCTTGCTGAACTTGCAGATTATGTCACGATTGAATGCTGAGCACGAATTTCTATGACAGCTTGAAGTAAAAAGGCACAGGCGCCGGAACGTGGGTCAGTACTATGTAGAGTTGGTAGGTTCCTTTACAGGGTTTGGACGAGAAGTCCTGACGTTTTCCCTCGATGAATTTACCCTTTTTATTTGTCTCTCCGTTCCTAACATTTTCTTCGCGTAATGACCGAGGTTGTAGAACTTTCTTTCGAGGTTAGTGCCGACATTTTCTGCCCTCCAAGCAGATGTTGCATCCGACGGGTCTATATTTGGCTCATTTCAGAGTGTTTGACGTTAAACAGGACCCCTCAACTTGTCCTTATCTGACTCGGGGTTACCCAGACTCCCGGTGGAAAGTATCGCTTTTTACCTCTCAGGTCGCATAGGATATGACTCTTTTTACGGTTGGTGGTGTTATGTAGCTCAGATCTTCTCACAGGAGATCTATAAATGCCTTGGATAATGTAAGATAGGCAAGGTGTGCTCACTGCACTGTTACCAGGCTCTGGACGACCCATGACTGCTTCCGATTCGTTTTCGCATGCTTTATCACCTGGAAGCGTGTTCCAAAATTCGTTTTACATCGGCAATAGCCTAGAGAACATCCTGTATGGTGAGCCCTCCCATTGAGTGCCTCTTCAACTCGATGATGCCTAGATTGAATTGAAATAGGGATTGAGCTCGTCCTCTACTTCAAGACCATGAGGGCCTTGTTGACCACTACCGGAAGGGCCAGCAGGAGATCCAATATATTTTATGCGGCGTTCAGCAGTATTATGTTATTCTTAGTGACAGTCTGGGTGGCCTCCTCAGCGGTTTTCGGAGAGAAGATGTGGATAATAGATGTTTATTATCCAGGTGGCCCTGATCAGTATTGGGAGACCAATATTTCAGTCTGGTATATGGATTGTGGGACAACGGCAGCCATTTTACTCCAACTAATGACGGACGGTCTTATGGTAAGACTTGGTCCAGTATGTCGGTCTGTACACTCACATGTGTGGTTTGTTCTAGATTTATCGTTGTCAGGTTGTATGGAATAGCCGTCGAGTCATCATAATTCCTATCATCTTGTGGTTCGCTAGTTTCGGTGAGCATCTGCCTCCGTTCCTTGGTAGTCTTCTTGATTCTATATTCACTTTAGCATTGGGGATCACGGTTGACTGGGCCGCCAGTGCCCCGGGCGGCGACTTCTTTACTGGCCTTGCTTCCCAACTCGGCTTTGCATACTACACTGTCTCGGTCATTCTAAATACCACATTGACGTGCACGATCTGCTACCGCATAGTGCGCCATGGTAAAGAGGTCCAGCAACTCCTCGGTCGCGAATATGCGTCCCTGTACTTCTCTGTCGTAACGCTCATCACAGAGTCTGTACTGCCTTTCACAGTCACAGGGATCGCGTTTTTAGTCTCGTTGGGGATAGGCAGTTCAACGTCGGTTGCATTCGTTTCTGTGTATTTTATGATGATGGTATGTGGACCAGTCCCATCTTCCGTTGCTCAGTAGATCCCATGATCCATTACAGTGCATATCGCCACAGATGCTGATCCTCCGTGTAATCATGGATAAAGCATGGGACCCGGATGGTCACACGTCCCGGCAACCGGGGTCGACACTGAAGTTCAGTCCTGAGAGCGTAGGGACAACAACAATGCCGTTTAACCCTAGGGAGACAAGAATTCTACAGACATTATCGAATGTATAGTCTCCGGAGAGCACTGGCAGAGTATGACATTCGTTCATCTCAACATGAGGCAAGGATGACACCACATGTATACCACATGTTGTACTATAAATATAATACGGCAGGTCTACAATACTACCGCACTCAGCGCCGGGCTCGTTCATGTACGCCTACAATAATTTGAAGGATTTCCAGGGTTATGGACTGACTAACCATTATTTACTTTAACTTGTAGATGGGTAAGTACAACTTAGATCAAGCACTTGACATCCCCCGATGATGGGCAGCACCGGTGGATGATTTGAGAAGCACTATGCATTATCATCCAGCTTGAAGTTAAGTTTGATCACATGGTTATGAGTAAGTGCGTCACAGTTCACTTACGCTCTCTGAGAGAGTCCCTCATTAACTTCACTACGTACATTGCAACGTTAAACCACTTTTCTTCGCAGTTGACTTCAAGGAAACCTGAGGTACGCATGTCTTTTGGAACTTGAACGAAAATCAATTAGCTTCTATAAGGTGCACTTGGATCGCTCCAAGTCGTGCTACGCTGGTGGCATACGATATTGTTTGGTACCGGTGAAGTTTTCTCTGCGAATCGGTCAACTTGGGCCCCGATGATGAAGGGTCATTAGTATCTGAAAAGCAATATATTGACGTGTGCATTCCAGGTCAATGAGGTGTCTTGATATGAAGTTGCCAAAGCCTATTTCAAGTTGTTGATGGTTACTACTACTAACGCCGCCGTGCAACTGACATGCCAGTGTCCCGTGATTTTATGTGTTTTCCCAGTTCCATTTTTGGTGCAATCCTCCAAAGTTTGGGGCAGGCTCAAATTCAGCTTTCGCTAGCAACTAGTGGTTAGTAAATATATGGTCAAGACAGGCATGAACATCTGAATTCACCCACTGAATCGATATTAGGGCCCGGGGGATGGCGTCGAGCGATGAGCCCGACGTAGTAATAACTCGGTGGAATTGCTTCTTCTCTACCTTTTATCTAGACGCTGGAATCTGCCTTTTCTTGTCGATGTGACTCAAAGTTCAAATCCCACCAGGTACATTAATATTTGGTAAGTATGTCGTCATACTTGCCGATATCATTGGCTCCCCGATTCTGACACTATCAGGTCGTTACAATACTATAAGACCGACGAGAAGTAGTAACACTCTCGATTTCTCACCAAGTTTTCCTCTCCTATGACCATGACCGCATTTGGATCATCCTCGGAAAATGTATCAAACAGCAAACTATTCCAAAGTTCTTTCTACGTCGGGATCATCTTGGAGAACATCCTGTATGGTGAGATTCCCGACGATGATCATGGCAAAGCGAAGTATCCCTGAGGATCTATTCAGGCATCGAGGTTTTCCTCTTCCTCAAGACGATACGAGCTTTGTGGACCAGAAAAGAGTACAAGGGATCCAACACATTTTACGTAGTGTTCAACAGCGTGATGTTATTCTTGGTTACAATCTGGGTGGCCACTCAAGCGTTATTTGGCGAGAAAATGTGGATATTGGACGCTCGATTCCCGGGGGGTCCTGTCCAATACTGGAACACTAACATCTCAAGTTGGTATATGGATTGTGGCGTGACAGCGGTTATCCTGCTACAGCTCATGACAGACGCCCTTATGGTGAGACGTGTACCAGGATGTCAGAATCATACTCACATTTTATTTTGCAAAATTCAGATATATCGTTGTCGGATCATATGTAATAGTCTTCGGGCCATCGTCGTTCCTGTTATATTTTGGTTAACTAGCTTTGGTAAGTATTTTTCCCGTGCCTTTGGAGCTTCTTCATTCATCTGGCCAGCTTTGGGGATCATGTTCGACTGGGCTAGCAGCTCACCAGGTGGCGACATTTTCACTGGCATTTCTGCCCAAATCGGCTTCGCATATTACACCGTCTCGGTCGTCCTGAACACCACCCTGACATGCATGATCTGTTATCGCATGGTACAGCATGCTAAAAAGGTCCAAGAATGTCTCGGTCGCGAATACGCGTCTCTCTATTTCTCTGTTATCGCCGTCACTATCGAGTCCATGTTTCCATACACTATTTCTGGCATCGCTTTCCTGGTATCTTTGGGGACAGGTAGTTCGACGTCAGTCACGTTCGTCTCCGTGTATTTTTTGATGATGGTTCGTGTGTCCCGCCCCTTGTCGCTCCTGGTGGCTCTCCTGACCATATGTGCACACCATATAACAGTGCTTGTCTCCGCAAATGCTAATACTGCGCGTAATTACGGGATTGGCATGCGACAATGACACGTTGAGACTACCGGGCTCGACGCTGAAGTTCAACCCCGCGAGCGCCGAGACGACACAGTCGTTGCCAGTGGTCACTGATGAGAAGAAAGATCATCTGCAAACATTGTCGAATCTGTGTCTTTCGGACAGCGAGGTGTAATTCAAAACTGTGGTGTGTAAACTAAACAAGAATACTCTGGTAGTCTCTTGTAAGCAGACCGTTAGGTAGGAAGACAGCCCCGCCAATTCCTTGTGGGCTGTGGTACAATGTACGTGCTAGTCATCGATCAATAGCTGAATTATTTTTATCCTGGTCGTATTTGTACCATGCACTGCGATCAATAAGTCATTACTTTAAGTGCATACTTACCACCGTTTCAACGTAGGCGTGATTGATTGAATATTGATCTGATCACTAACTACATATTGTCAGTATCACTCGGATCGTATTATATCCGTGACTAAATTACTGTGATCGAACTCTGGTTCGAGGGCGGAAATTACTGTACCTTAGATGAATGTCCTGAGTAATAATTCTGCTATCCCCGTATGAGGCACGTCAAAGCGTTCCTGAGCCCGAACTTCGAACTCATTCTCACATTGCTTGCCGAAGCCTACTCTGCAATCTCTGCGCTAAATCCAACTGTGCTCACGCGGCCAACGGGCAATGAACATTTTAGTAATGACATATCACCCAACTTAACAATGTTAACATGGGCAGGGTCCCTGTTTCCCTTGACACCCGAAAGTCGGACCAGGGCCTGGCGCCTGGCGCCTGAATTCCACCAACAACGCTGCTTTAATATCTGCTGGGTACCTCGTACTGAGTAAGTTGCGAAGTTACTCCTACGTATGACGAATGGACTAGATTGTGACTCAAGTCGTTAATGTCGATCGGATCAACACTAGCTGTAGGATCGCACCCTCTGAGCAACGTGATTATCCGTTTTCCCAGGGATAGCCAGGTTTCCAGGCCATCAGAGTACCAGCTGGTTAAACCTCACGGCAGTTGGACAATGAGATTTTTTGACCACACTTGCGGATGAATTAATCAGATAAAACTCGGAAGTTATCATGCGAGTTACTCTTCTTTTGGAACGTTCCAGCTGTAAGTCATTCGGACTCACTCCACGGGAGTAATGACTGAATACATGTCAACTAGTATGCGCTACGCAGCTTTGTCGCAAAAGACTTCGATCATCGCTCTCTGTCTGCAATAGGGGTTTCCAAGTTGCCAAGGAGTAACTCAAAAAACAAAGTTGCGCTTACGCCGTGAGTGTGTCCCATGTGTTTATAAGGAGTGTCAATGTCCGCTCCGGTGCGTTTTTACTTAAGACTCCCAGCCTGGCAGGCACGTCTCGGGGTTCCCCGAAATTACTCTCTTTTGTATGCCGCATTTTACACTTTTACGATCTACTTATCTAATTCATCTAGAATTCTCTTCGAAAATGGTACACTTAGAGTAGCATGCTCGCATCATTGAGGTAGCGAGTCTGGTTGTCTATGTGCGAGTCCTCTGGTTCCATATATTTTGTCCAAATTTTCCATGGAAACCTCGTTTTTTTCCACCCATCAAAGTCAGGTCTCGTAAGGCATGTCGTCGTGCTCGCCAGTTTACCTCACCTCTTCACGTTATCCGGTTCGGATCCTTCCACGGCGGGGGATCTCAGGAGGCTTCGTGTGATATAAAACTGATGCGGGTGGGTTCTCTCATTTTTTTACGACGCTAGCCTAGCTTCCCCCCGTGTACGGCCATGTCTTCTAACTCAACCGGGTCAGACTCTCTATCTAACAGCGATGTATTCCAAAATTCGGTTTACATCGGGATCAACCTGGAGAACATCCTGTATGGTGAGCCACTCGATGCCTTTGCGAAATATAGAACCTTATCACGTCTCGTGCAGGTATCGAGCTATTGCTCTATTTCAAGACCATGCAAATCTTGTTGTCTGCTAGAAGGGCCCGGAAGAAGTCTAACATCTTCTACGCGGTGTTCAGCACTGTGATGTTGTTCTTGGTGACGGTCTGGGTGGGGACGCAGGCTTTCTTCGGGGAGAAGATGTGGATATTAGATTCCAACTTCCCAGGCGGCCCCGATATGTACTGGAAGACTAATATCTCGGTTTGGTATATGGACTGGGGGACGACGACAGTTATTCTGCTACAGCTCATGACAGATGCCCTCATGGTGAGAAACAGACCAGGACTGCAGCTTATATACTTGTTTGACCGACGTTGGTTCTAGATCCACCGTTGCCGGGTTGTGTGGAATAGCCATCAAATCATCATCATTCCGACCATACTGTGGCTGGCTAGCCTCGGTGAGCACTATCCTCCTTCTGTGGTTTCTCATTCCGTACCCACTCCAAATCAGTCTTGGGAATCCTGGTTGACTGGACCACCAGTTCACCGGGAGGTGACTTTTTCAGTGGCCTCGCTTCTCAGATCGGCCTCGCATACTACTCTGTCTCGGTCGTGTTGAACACCATCTTGACGTGCTTGATCTGTTACCGCATGATGCGGTACGCCAAGTCAGTCCAAGAACATCTCGGCGCCGAATACGCTTCGCTCTATTTCTCAATCGTCACGCTCATCGTCGAATCTGTACTTCCATACACACTCTCGGGCATCGCGTTCTTGGTGTCGATGGGGATAGGTAGTCCGACGTCTGTCGCATTTGTTTGTGTGTATATCCTGATGATGGTGCGTATTTTCCTTGTCCATCGAGGACTCTGGCTAAACGGAATGCGTGGCTTGTAGTGTATATCTCCACAGATGTTGATCCTCCGGGTGATCGTAGGCAGAGCATGGGACGAAACCACGCTCCATCAACCGGGGTCCACGCTCAAGTTCACTCCCCCAGGAATGGGGCCAGCACAAGGAAGCGAGAACGTGGGCCAGAGAATTCAGCTACAAACGATGTCGAACGCATATGTTTCGGATAGTAAGGTGTAGCTTTCATGCGTGTAAGCTATGTGCGGCGAAGTGTCATATGTTTGAAGGCTCAACCGACGCCGCTCGATAAATCATTTTATATTTTCTTTTGAATGATACACGGGGGGTAAGATTGGGAGACGATCTGTTATATTCACGAAATGTAATCATAGACAATGTAGATTATAGGTAAGAATGATAAATGATTGGTATGCATTGTTAGTCTCTAGCCGGGGTCTTCACGGGCGTATGGGTGGTTTTCGGTGCATAAGCCGCGAAACAAATATGTGAACTGGGCAGAAAGCGCAACCGGTCACCAAGGCTCCATGTATGCGTGCTTCACAGGAAGTTCACCCGGTACCGACGGGTGACGACGATAAGCGTGGTAGGATAGCCGATACGCTGGTAAAGAAGCGCTTAAACCGGAGGTGAGTATTTCTCAACAATCCCGTGGGTCGAGCTGTCACTGCAATGATATCAGTGATTTTCCGTTGGGCTTGGCCACTGTCACTGTTCCGGCGGCCCCGCAGGTCAAGACCCCCGATCCAGATCCGGCGGGATGCACCTGCCACAGTACTCTGAACGAAGGAGGATTTACCAATGGACTTGCGAACACCACCTTCTCTAGCAAGCTTTTGTGGTGAATAAGATAAGCGCTGGAGCAGGTGAGAATATGGGAACGTGCGCCAATGCAGAACTTTGAGGCACTGATCGTGGTCCCGACCGCATCCGAGATATCAGGGCAGGGCACATCGGTTGACCCATAGTTACCGCTCGCAGTGCAAGGCTTCTGGAAAGGCCATCGATGAAGCCCCCTGAAAAAATGTTGTTGTAAGTGATCAGGACACAGTGGGAAATGTTCCGTGGTTTTCGCACTGAGATGATTTCCATCTTGTAATCTATCCATATGATGAGCCACCCTCTTAAAGGGTTACCGTACACCTTTGTGTCACTGTGGCACGCATGTAGCTTATTTGGTAGCGAAGCGTTGTGGCATGTCACGCGATAGGCGGCCTCCAAAACGCAGATAGGTCGGCCAGATCCTAGCCTAAAGGGGAAAGGGGGTAGATCTGGGGGACCCCTTCGAAATTAGTATCCCTGGACCCTGGTGCCATCTCGGTCGTTTTGCTTTCTGAGCGCAATGTGGCTACATAGAATCAGGAAAGCCCCGTGGCGTGCTTACCTTCTTCGAGCATGGCGAAGATCACCCCAGTTTGTGGCGCCCATGTCCATTGAACTTCCGTTCACTACATACACGCCGGATCGATCAGCGTCAGCGCTCCTAAGATCCTTATCGAGACGCCCAGATACTTTCCTGTTCAGGGCCAAGACTTGAAATCGTACGTCCAGTTTGCGTAACGGTTGGATTAGGGCCTGAATAGTCTGGGAACGAAGAAATACAGTTATAACTATACTTGGTCCCCCACAGCTCCTCTACTGTTACTAGAGGGGAATCGGCCCTGTAGGACCCCTGATTTCTCACCGTTGAATAGGCTGTTCCAAGGATGCGTTGCTCTTATCAGTCCGATCCTGAGACTAAATGCAAAGAAACTGCCAGGGATGCGCACGTTTTGCACCTCGTCGCTTAACGGCTCTGGTTCGCCACCAAGAGAAAGGTTGATCAGCTGGTTCCCGTCCAGCCGACGTCGGATGGTCCTTTGTGAGAACGTACCTAGATGTGACCCTGAACTTGCCATGCTGTGTGGAAAAGCTTTGTCAATAAATGGAGTTTTCAGCTGACACAAAGTTCCCCCACCTACTTGCAATTGCGGTACTTGGCTGCGAGAAAAAACGGATTGAGCGATGATTAATAGGCAGCTAACGCAACATGGTTATATCTGGTGATCTTATCAGTATGACGCGCACCCCGTGCCTCACCAGCGTAAAAAGAGATTTAGTACCAACCTAGCATGACCAGGGTCCTGCGCGGGACTAGCCATTGGAGCCTGGAGGTCTTCACAAGGATGTTTGAACCCTGGAACTGGGTGTCACGAGTTCTGTGTGAAATTTTTGACTCAGTAAGAGTCGGTCAGCAAAGCCTTCCTACCAGACTGAAGGGTCCTTCAATTGTGTACAACAAATGATTCCTAGTTGGAGACTCTGAAGTTGAACGTCGGTGGCAAGCAAGTCACCGGAAGCGTCGGAATTCCCTGATTAGTGATCGGCATACTCCGAAGTTGAATTCCCGCACCACCTAGCGCACCGACTCCTCCAACGGCCCACAGAATCAGCAAGTCCCGGCAAATCCGTCAAGGTGAGCTCGCAAGTCCACCCGTCTGCAGAACGATTACGTCCCAAAGACGTACCCATTCCTTGTCCGGAGCTCCCAAGTCGAAAATCTGGTTGTCGATGGCTGGATGATACGAAGGGATACTGGATGGACCAGTAGTTGGTCGCACTCTGATTTCGTCTCCTTGACTCGTCTTGGGTCATTTCGCTGACTGTTTTATTATCGCCGTTCGTCATTGTCACAGATGGTACGTGTATCTGGTGTTTAATGCAGTGAGATCCCTGCCGACCTGCTGCCCTGCGAGTACAGAAGCTCGAAATCGACTCGTTCTCGGGCTACCGTATCTACCCTTCAAAGGGCAAACTCTTCGTCCGCGGGGATTCCAAAGTGCGTTTTTACACCCTCCGTCTCACCCCACCGAAATCCCAACGATATGGCGTAGATCTTCCGCTTCGCTAGCTCCAAGAATGCCTCTCTCTTCCTCCAACGCAAAAACCCTCGCAAGATTGCCTGGACACAGGTGTACCGTCGCATGCACAAGAAGGGTATCACCGAGGAAGTTGCCAAGAAGCGTTCACGTCGAACTGTCAAGCACCAACGTGGGATCGTCGGTGCTGATCTTGCTACCATCGCTGCCAGGCGGAACCAAACTTCCGCCATCCGCACACAGGCACGGCTAGCCGCTATTCAGAAGGCTAAGACCGAAA
>JBBPUM010000851.1:0-12558 GCA_038094695.1 Chiua aff. virens | reverse complement strand
TCAGCATCAGCATCAGCATCAGCTTCAGTTTGACATTCGCAGAACGAACGTACGCCAAGACTGATTTCCCAGAACCAGCTGGATGCGGAGTGTGTTGGTATGGCGCACTCTACTACCTCAACGGACACTCACGTTTACCGTTCAACCATAGAAATGAGTTATCAGTGTTCCTCCACATCGTGTATTCAAAAGTGTCCATTAGCCACGTGCAAGTGCTGGGCTGTCGCAGGTCGAGAGTATCCTCATGTTTCGATGTACAATTCCACGCAGCCAGCCACTTCAAGAGTTCACCTAACTGTGCCTCTGCAGGAAGATTGTACATTACATGGTGTCCCCTTGGGAACAAAGGAACAGGCGAAGTAATGAACGTACCATCAATCATGAATCTAGTTCGATGTAATTTTGTGGGCATTGCATTCCGCCTAACGGCGGATCAGACATCTGAGCTACTGCGGGATGAATTTAACACTCACTCACGGTTCACCAAATCCCGCTCAGCAAAATTGGCGCCCTCCTTCACGAACGCGACTCCGGCCATAGGTGGCTTGACTGGGGCTGATCTCGATGGGACCTTATCGACACTTTGGTTCCTACCAATAAGAAGCACCATCAGACAAGTCCCTATCAATTGCATGATATTCACCAGACATCCGTGGTCAGCAAGAAGTAGAAACAATTCTTGTGTTTCTCAAAAACCTGGAGCGCGTCCTTGATCATATCTTTTGGAGACATCACATGAAATGGGTTGAGGTTGAACGGTGACGTCATGGAATTCGAGCTTGACGTGATCAACCTTTCCATCACATGCAATGAATCTAGGCACTCCTGAGGCTCATTGCTAGATAACCAGGCGGACATCCGGCTGTGAACGACGGAGTTCCTGGAGGTAAAGGAGGAATGGCCAGTTTGGAGAGCTTCGTTGAGTAGGGTCTGGGATGTGGCGATGATGCAGAGTAGCTTTTCCTCTAGTCGAATGTGCGAGCGCCTGACATTCTTGTCGTTCCTGTTACGATCGTAGGAAGCATTGAGGACTTGGTGTGAGGCGGATGCAATGTCAATGAGAACTGTGAGATTGGCAGAAGCCATTCGGAATTCGAGCGAGTTTGTGGTACTATCGGAAATGGTCACGGTACGAGCAGGTGGATTGTTTATTTCCCACTCCGCCAGTCCGGCGGTGCTTTCTCTCCAGTCAACCGCCGCACGCAAGAATCCATTTCTTGGATTTTCCCATTCCGATATTTCATTCACCTCGTTGCATTCTGCCTCGCGGATTCGGACGCCAACTCAATTCAAGACGACGATAACACGTGTCTCACGACGAACGCAAGGATTCCAAATCAATACTAGGTGGTGCTGAAAGAGCAGTGGAACGTAGCATCGGCCAGTGGATCACTTATAAGGCACCACTGGACACAACTCTGCGAGGACAGGTTCTTGGCTTTCTTGGTCCAACGAACCTTGTTCGGGCCAAGCTGTATCGCCTGCTGATCCATCTGTGCGTGATACTTTGTTGACAGTACTTTCGTTCGCCACCGATGGTCTCTAGGTACACCAAACCAACAATACTCACTTTTATTGTTGTAAATGTGGTTGCACTGGTCGTACAAGCCTCGGGGACTCTCTTGTTGCCTCCCAGCCAAACTCCTATTATTGCAGCGGGCTGCTTCCATGCTTGGGAAGACATCCTCCTCTTTTCCCTCTTCATAGTTCATGTACGTCACGTGTTATCCCAAGAAGGGCATTTCGTTTACAGACGTGCTCGTGCTGCTAGCACACCACAAGCTAATTGATGATCGAGAGGCTCTGTGGTGAGTCCCTCCAAGCATCATCCCAATCATTGATTTGGTACCGACGGTTGTCGTTTCCCTAGTTGGATCCACAGCTTGAAAGAACTCGAGGTGAGGTAGGAGATGCTCAAAGTGGTTGTGGGCGTCATCAGGCTGGACAAGGTACAGTCCTAGCTGAGGACGACCTCCCTGCCCTGCGAATTCTTTGAGGAACGCAACAAGAGGCTCGAGATGGCCCAAGGTAGGTCCCTCTTTATTGTCGATTTCGACCTGGATTGATGACACTATGATGAGGTATACCGACGATCTTCATCAATGCGGCGCCAGGGACGCCGAGGACACTTATGGTGTCGTGAGATATTACTTTGCCTCGGAGTGGGCGTGGATGGGAGTGGCCCTTGGATCACGAGACGAGTCCGACAGCATCGCCATCACGCATCTTGTTGGCGTCGCCCGAGTTGGCAGAGGGGAAGTGATCTGTGCATCATGCAGTGCATGAGCGTGGACAACAATGGGGAGCGGTGTGAGCAGGCTGTCCGTCGATGTGGGCCAAGGGTATTGGTATGTGGTTTGGTTGCATCTTCTGGTCGAGTCTCATGCTTGCATTCAGGATGCAGAGTCGGAACAGTTCGATAGATGATCCAAACGACGTGCAATCTCTGACAGCACGACGTTCAGGGGGGTGTGAGATTGCGATCATGTCGAATCGCTGTCTCATGCGATGGCGTCGTACCGGAAGTGAAGACTTTATAGTGGACCCCAGAAGAGAAGGACAAATAAAGTCATTACATGCACTCACGAACTGATTTGACAGCTTATTGAACTATCTGGGAGATAGCGACAACCACGGTCATTATGGTATCTGATTCGACTAAAGCTACTAGTACACTATCCCAACAACTCGTACATAAAATTTATGGAATGGACATACAACAGTTATACTATGTACTTCGTGCGGTGCGAAAATATCTTACTATGGTCACTGAGCAAAGGGCGGAAACGAATGGGAAAAGAAACGGGGACGCACGGACAATCACTGGAAACGAAAGATAATGGAATGAGAATGCATCATGTCGTGATCGGATCAAGAGGTCACATTCTTTGTTTGCCCTGGTGTCAAGACCGGTTTTGAAGCCGTTTGGGTCGCCATACATTCCTCTCTGACACTACCTCCAACCCACCGGTATCCTTTTTGCTCTCGAGTAACGGGTCGCCGCTAGCTACCTGGGGAGACACTTTATACACCCCATCCGTTACCTGCGTTTGCCGTACTCGCCACTCGCGCTCCGTTTTAGCCTGTGAACATAATCGCGCCCGCTCTACCGCCTCTTCCTCCCGCTGTGCTTTTCGGCGTGCATCCTCGACGGCAGCGGCACGCTCATTCTCGCGTTCCCGACGTTGGTCAGCAAGACGCTCCTCCTCTCGTTTCCGTATACTCTCGACTTCCGACAGTCGCTTCAATTCTACCTCTTGTAAGTCGGATACAGTAGATCGCGTCAGACAGACGTACCAGCATCAGTGGCCAGTCGCGCCTCCTCGGACTTGCGCACAGCTGCCTCTGCTTCTGCTTCTCCTTGCGCTGCACGTGTTTGCCGCCGCTTTTCCTTCTTTCCCGTCTTTTGCTGTATGTATTCCTCGGAGCGTGCGGCGAGCAAAGCTTCACGGTGAGTTTTCATTTGGGAAGGTGACCTCGTTTGTTCCGACTCCGTCTCGTGATGCGCTGTCCTGCTGATCTCCTCTGCAGTCGGGGTGCACTCTTCTTGAACGTGCCCGGTCGTTCGTGCCGTCTCAGAGGGTGGTGGTGGTGGTCGGGTGCAGTTTTCCTCCAATAAGTCAGATATAATGCTCGATAGTGTCGTCGTCGCCTTGTTCGTCTTGGCAGTAGTCACGAAAGAGTCCCATGCCAGCCCGACTGAACCAGTACCTTTCTCATCGTATGGTAATGTGGATAACAGGATGGCGCCGGCGAGCCATTCAGGGAGCGCAAAGTCGGCTTGCGCGAGGTGTCGGAGAGCTTCTTGATACTCGGTGATGTGCGCACGCACGTCGCCGCCGCTGGCCATGTGTGCCGTCAAGCGGTGAAACCAATATATGACCGATTCCTGGCCGTACTCTTTTGCGATGGCGTTCCAGGCATCTTTTGCAGTTTTCAAATGCATGATTCTTATCACCACGTCCTTCGTGATACAACTGGTGATGAGCATCAGTGCTGCGGTGTCCATCTTGCGCCAGACTGCCCATTGGGTCGTGTTTGTGGGCTCTGCAAGCGTACCGTGAACGATGTCGAGCAAGCCGCAGTAGGTAAGAGCCATTCGCATGCGATATGACCAGGCAAGGTAACCTATCTTATTGGCGAGTCGGTCTCCCTCGACAGGAAAGAAATCCTCTCCATTGATAGGCATATCCCAAGACGAGGGAATGACAGATAGAGAGGTTGATGTCGGTGCAACGGGCATGATCATCACTGTTCAAGTTGCACCTCATGAAGTGTGAATGGTTGCTACTAGTAGTCTCGGTTCCATCCGTTGTCTGGGTTTGAAAACCCGCAGAATCAAGACATCTCAGCGCCGACGGTGGTGCTACAACGGGAACTTTCAAGCCCATTTCGAATATTTTTACTCATCTCCTCGTCACGATCAACTGACAACGTGAATAAGTGAGGAATATCGATCCTGCCAGCCATCTCTGAGAACTCACCGTGGCAGAGGGGTGACAAAGCTCGGATCGGCCTCCTATTCATTGAAGCTGACCCTTCCAAGTCGGGTCCCAATACTGGGATGTGGATGACATATTAAAGGTCCACATACTAGTAGAGAATTGGCAAAATCCTGCATATTGCCTCTTGCTTGTAGGTGGGCTCTGCCGGAACTGACTGGCACCGTGACGATGACTTGAAATAACACCATTATCAAGCTTCAGGCTAAACTACCCCTGGCATGGCACGAGCCATCAAGCGCAGCAGATGCTATTCCAGAAATAAACAAGAGCATCTCCATAAACGATGCTTCGTTGATCTACCACTTGATGTACTCTTCGAGGTCAGACCTTCGCGAATTGAGCACCACTTCCATGAGTTCAATTCTGACACTGTGAATCCTTAGATTTTTCTTCTCCTGCAGCCTGCAGAACTTCTCTATCTCTCCAGAACGACCAAGGGTTTGCGCGCATTTCTTCTCAACCCCAGCAGAGCCTCTTCATTATGGAAAAATGCCATCAGCAACGTTGGATTACCTCCTTGTCCATCATGGATGTCTCCCCCTGCATACGCGTTCCTCGCAGTTGATCCACTTTGTCATGTAGGTCCTATTGTCCCGATTCTGCAGAGAGTAGAGTTTAAGCTAACGGTCTTTGTGGTGTAAAGAGGTGCTACGGCATCTGTGAGACCATTCAATGGGAGCTGCGGATGCGATGCTGCACAACCTGCTCCCCAAAGATGTCTGTCCAATGCTTCACAGCCATCTTATCCTACTGATCGGGCAGCTTGTTTACAGGCTAACTAAGCAGTATTCCAGCACCATCAAAAACCTGAAACCACCCGTCGCCGGTACTTTTAACTTTGAATTGAGAGATAAAGGACGGTCCATCTACTTCCGCAAGGCCGATAATCCTTATGCGAGGGCCTACTCTCTGTTGGATTGGAAGCTTGTTCGATACAAGCGACCGGCATATCTCTCTTTGGGAGCATTCGTAGCTCAGAAGAACGAACTTTGGGATTCTGTTCGCTCGGTGGGTCATTCCAGATTCTTGTCTCTTTCGCCAAACTGAACAATCCATGTCACAAGCACGCAAAGCTATGCCGAGATTGGGAGTGTGAGTGGGTGAACAAAAGGGCGGACTGCCTGCAAAGAGCAAGACATGAGCGGGTACAAGAGTATGCTTTCACCACTGTCACTTGACATGAATCTAATGGTTAAATTAGTATCAAATCCAAACTTGCTGAGATGGGTTGTTTCCAGACTGTAATATCTTTTTGTGATTGTGAGGCCTTTTGGTCACTACCCGAAGTGAAGAAATTTGAGCGCTTGACATCGGAAGGTGATTGACCCAGCAAAAGGTGGAGACCGGGACTCATGATCTTATCAGAGTGGAAGGAAATTCATCCCCAACTCATCCGTTGGCTGAAAGAAGCCCTCTGTCGTGATCGTAGGCGTGCACTGGAAGACAAAATTTCCTGGAATGGCCTCTCACCAGTGCAACCCAGGCCTGTTGACGTCGCTACAATTCCAGCAGTGCGATCAGCACTAGAACCTCACATCATTTCTGACATGTCCAATTTGGCTCTGATGAAAAAATTGACCCGCGTGTTGCCTCAGGCAATCAGGGAATGGAGCAGGAGCGCTGTAGAGGAACTCGGAGAAATGGCTAGGCAAGAACTTGATCTCCCGCACAACTCAAAGCCTTCCACTCTCCTTCCAGTCATTTTCCGATGCAGAACGTGCCGTCAGAGGCTCAGGTTCAACGAAGCGCTATTCCATGAGCATCTGTACAAAGTGAAACCTAAAAGTCACAGTGCCCGCAAAATCCCTGCATATGAGGTTCTTCTCAGGGATTATCCCACCTATCCTCGGAGCAACCAAGTCCTCCGGGTTGACGTCATTGCGTCCCGAAGAGTCGAGGATCTGGTGAGACAGCTAGGACAAGACCCAAGCACGGTCGAATACGATGTGTTGGCCGAATCGTACATCACTTCAAAGGTGGTCTGCAGTCTCTGTCACCCAAAGTTCGTGACAGCCATGGATTTCGGATATGCTGTACGTCGCGTTATCTGATATTTTTTGCCTTGCCAGCTTTTTCACAGATGCCCTTGTCCTCCAGTTTCAACATTGCCTCGATAGTCATCCAGGAAAGAACGAGTCCGAGATATGGACTTGTAACGCTGTGGTGGAATAGAGGAATGCAACCTGCTATGAGATGCGAGGTCATCAATCCAAGTCACGAGGAATGAAGGCGTAGTATACAGCATCATGCTACCAGATCAACGTACACCATACAAGCATCGGTGAAAGACAAGTGAAAGACACTAAAGATCATTACATATATAGTGTTTTCCACATAATTTGGGTTTGGGTATTAATACGTTTTGAGTATCTTTCACCAATCGCATAAAGTTCTGCAAAAAGAAGGGTCCCTTAGTCTCGGCGAGGTCGATAGGGGTCTGTTCATTGTGGTTGCGTGTGTAGGGGTTACAGCCACTGTTAAGCAAGACTTGGATAGCATTCCATTTGTTCAATGATTCGGACCATCTTGAAAGTTCGACTGGAAAGCTATGCTGTAAAAGCACATGCAGTGATGTGTTACCGCTGTCGTTGATGGCATTTACATCGGCACCTTCACGAACTACGAGATGGATCATCGGGATCGAGATCCGATCCCACACACCTCCCAAGACGACGGAAAGGAGGATATTGGAAGGGAGTGGTACTGATATGGAGAGAAAGTATCTGACGATAGAGATATGTCCCCGACGCGCAGCGATATGGAGAGGTGTCTCCCCCGCCAGATTATGCAACAAGGGATTGCATCCCATGTTGATGAACCACTTGACGGACTCTAGAGAGTGATCTATTGCAGCACGATGTAAGATAGTATCTCCATTTGATGCGACAGCACATGTATGAATGGAATTCAGGCCCATACGAATGAGGGACTGAATTCTAGACATTGGCCAGTAAGATCCACCGGAGGCGATGGCGAGCAAGGTGTCATCGGGAAGTGTTTCGCCTTGCGATAGAAAGTACTCCATAATTGTGATACGCCCTGCCTTTGTTGCGACAAAAAGGGGTGTCTCTCCATCCATGTTTTTGGCGTGGATGTCACACCCGGCATCAACGAGAATTTTGATGGTTTCGAGACAGTCAACCTGGCCCTCATGCGCCAGAGTGAGGTGCAGGGCATTATCACCTTTTGTCGTCATGGCACCTACTGCCGCTCCATTGTCAATGAGAAAGCGAACTGTGGGGGAAATAGCGTTAGGGTTGTAACCCTGGGTTGCAGTGAGCAGAATATCTGGAGGTAGTGGAACATGAAGTGAGAGTAGATAATTAACGACAGTGAGGTATCCGTGCTCGACCGCCTCATGCATGGGTGTCCTGTTAAATGAGTTCACTGCACAAGAGTCACCTCCAGCACCAATCAAGATTTCCGCAAACCGCAACGCAAGACGCTCAGGTCCTGTGAATTGAAAAGCGCAGTGGAGTGGAGTGTTCCCATCGGATCCCGTAGCATGTGCGTTAGCACCATTCTCGAGGAGATGTTGGATCATTCCCAGGTCTTCATCTTCGTACAACGGAGCAAGTAATATGTCAAATGGGAGCGGAACACCCCTAGAAAGCAAAAATGCAAGGACTTTGCTGCGTCGGAGTTGGACAATAGCATGAACTAATGTTTTTCCAGTGCAGTCGCACGTGTATGGCCGAGGACACCCAGAATCTGCGAGGATCTTGGCCGCCTGGAGGAAATGACTGTCATCCCAATCATGGTAAGGAGTCAACGCGCGATGCAGCGCCTCATGCTTGTCAGACGAGGTCATAAATGTGTCAGCTCCACTCGCAAGGAGAGCATTGACCATTGAAAGTTTATCTAAACAGCCAGAGGCCGCGGCTTGCAAGAGATTATGGGGAAGGGGCGCGTCCAACGTTGAAAGAAGATATTTCACAACAGGAAGTCGCCCCTTTGCTACCGCAAGTTCGAGAGGTGTTTGGCCAGCTGCGTTCGGAACCCTCGGATCACATCCGGCTGCAACAAAGACGTGGATGATCTCCACACAATCGTCATCATGAAGGTCGGCATATGAGCGCAAAACTAGATGGAACGCGGTATCTCCATTTGGTGCGACAACGTTGAGATGGGCGGCCTCTCCAATCAGAAAGCGTGCGGTTTTCAGGGAAGGAGTAACAAAGAAGTTCTCCGCTAAGAAGGAGGATAAGATATCAGGCGGTAGTAGTGCATCAGAGGGAAGTAAATGCTTGACGACAGATATGAATCCACGCTGGGCGGCGATGTGGATCGGTGTCTTTCCCTCCAAGTTGCACGCAGATGGATCGCAGCCTGCCTCCAATAGTATCTTTGTCCCCTGGAGACAGTCATCTTCGTTTACGCATTCTCCAATGAAGTAATGGAGCACCGCAGAATCGTCGGGAGATAAGAAGTGGATATCAACCCCGTTACGAAGAAGGCAACGAATGGCTGGTGCAGGACAAAGGTATGACGGTAAAGAAAACACGACGTCCGGAGGCAGCGGTAGTTCGAGCTCGGAGAGAAAATATTCGATGATCGAGACGTGGCTTACATGCACTGCTTGTCGGAGGAGGTCGTCAAGGAAGTTGTAGTCAGTGAAATCACAACCTATTTGTCTGAGTCGGCGTATCGCGCCAAGTACGTCTTGCTCCATTGACATGCGACGAGCGGCATACTCCTCCAGCGCACGTAGAGGTAATGTTTTATCTTCTATTTCTGTCGCCCACTCCATAAATTCGTCAGTTTGTGTCAGTCTGACAGCCACTTCAGCAGAGAGCCCAGAGCCCTTTCCCTCAATCATAGCTGAGAAAAGTCTGCGTGGCACGGGACTACCTTCCGCAATAAACAAATCAAACAGCTCCCTGTTTCCACCTCGCGCAGCAGCTTCGATCGGCAGGCCAGTGGTGAAACCAGATGTTATGACATAATCATCAACAAACTGGCCAGGATGGTTCAGCTTTGCCCCACACGACAGCAATATCCGAGCGTGATTGGCTTTCCCCAAAGTGACGTAGTTGAGTGGGTTCGTCCCATCCTTTGGCTCAAGGCGGGAATGGCCGAGAAAGAGACGCAGAAGTTTTTCGGATGCATAACGGACCAGAATGTATAGAACAAAATCATGTTCGATGCTTGCTAGGTGCTGGCAGTGGCTTGCAAGTATCAGACTCCACATCCACGCGTGCTGGCGGATATCCTTGTCAAGCGACACAATAGCATCTAGAATCGCGCTGTTGGAGTAAACATAACGAAGATGTCCAAAACCGAAGGATAATGTATATTTAAGGAGAGGGTGTGAATCTGGAGGGAAATCATGTAGGCGGTGTCGATAGCTAGTGGGAGGACATCCCTCACCATTTGAGACCTCTTTGCCCAATTTGAGGCAGGCTGAAACATAGCTCACGCACTGCCGGACGAGCTGCCCGTGTGCGTCCCGTTCATCAATGCAATAAGAGTGGTTAGTTACAAGATACGCCTAGATAGAGTTCAGCACGAAATGACGGGCAATAAACTCGGGTTTTGTACCTTGACACTGAAATGAGATAAAATGACAATGTCTGTCTTCTCGTCGTGAGTCACTAGACTACCCAACGTGTCCAGCAAGGCGGATCCATGTACGGGTCCCACGTCACGGTCCAAAACCCTCCGTTCGACGTCAATCGAGAGCGCTTCAACTATTTCATATAGTCTCAATCGGTCTAAAGCAGCGACAAGCCACACCAGTACCCGCCGCGCGAGTATCGCTTGTGTATTGTCTTTGTCCATCGCAAGGAAAATCTGCTCGTACGTCGCCTCGAGACCAATGGGGAGGCCTTCAAGTGCCTTTCGAATGTCCACTGCAGTAAGACACCGCTTGAGGGTAATTAGCTGACATTCAACCCATCGAAACCTATGCACGACGACGGTAAGCTCCGCAATTCGTTTAAGAATAAATTTCGACCAACATGCCATCCGCTTTCTCGCACAACGTCCGAGAAATCTCTTCTTTCAGTGCAGGGTCGACAATCCGAAGTCGGCGATGAGAATCAACTTCCTTCGCGACATGCAACCTGATGTCCGCCGCTACCTTCTCTGACATGGTCTCTAGGGAAATCGTTTCGAGGCTGGAAAAGCTGTCTTTTATGATCTGGAGCGGTCGGCTGACCGCGAAGAGTCTTATTCCGCTTTTAGTCAACATAACGAGGACATCGAGTAAGCTCTCGATATCATCGCATTCGTCGAGAGCGTCGATCACCATGAGAGGTTGTCGCGCAAACTGTTTCGCAGCGCGAGACACAAAGGCAGAGAGGCGCTTGGCATTGGCAAGAATTGATCCCTGCTCTTGCCTCTCTCTGTCCAGATCACTAAGTATGTCTCCCGGATCGACACCAAAATTACCAAAGCCACGTAACAGCTGGGAAAGGAGGGACCGCATTACTTCGGCTGAGGCCGTGGAACGTTCACTTCGAAAGTCGCAGTAGAAATACACCAGTAATTCGCCTTCGTTGAGTGTGTTCTTAATGTCATCGATTACTGAGGCACTATCACAAGAATCAGCTTCAGTTTGACATTCGCGGGACGAACCTACGCCAAGACTGATTTCCCAGAACCAGCTGAACGATCGGAGTGTGTTGATATGGTGCACTGTACTACCTCAACGGACACTCACGTTTACCATTCAACCATAGAAATGAATTGTCGGTGTTCCTCCACATTGTGTACTCAAAGGTGTCCATTAGCCATGCGCAGGTACTGGGTTGTCGCAGGTCAAGAGTATCCTCGTGCTTTGATGTACAATTCCACGCAGCCAGCCACTTCAAGAGTTCATTCAACTGTGCTTCTGCAAGAATAGTGTACATTACATGATGTTCCATTGGGAGCAAAAAAACGAGCAAAACAACGAACGCACTATCAATCACGAATCCGGTCCGACGTAATTTTGTCGGCATTGCATTCCACCTAACAGTCGATCAGACATTCGAGCTACTCCGGAATAAGTTCAATAGTCACCCATGGTTCACTGTGTCCCGTTCTGCATAATTGGCGCCCTTCTTCACGAAAGCGACTCCATCCATGGATGGCTTGACTGGAACCGATCTTGATGCGTCCTTGTCGATAGTTTGGTTCCTACCAATGAGGAGCGTCATCAGACGAGTCTCTATCAACGCTGCATAATATTCACCAGACATCTGTAGCAAGCAAGAAGTAGAAACAATCCTTGTGTTTCTCAAGAACCTGGAGCGCGTCCGTGATTGTATCTTTCGGAGGCACCATACCAAATGGTTTGAGGAACGGTGACACAATAGAACTCGAGCTTGACGTGATCAACTTCTCCATCGTGTGCAATGAGTCTAGGCATTCCTGAGGCTCCTCGCTAGATAACCAGGTAGATAACTGGGTGTGAACGGCGGGATTTGTGGAGGTGGAGGAAGAACCGCCAGCTTGGAGAGCTTCGTTGAGTAGGGTCTGGGATGCGGCGATGATGCGCTGTAGCTCTCCTCCTAGTCGAATGTACGAGCGCCTGACATTCTTGTCGTTCCTGTTACGGTCGTAGGCAGCTGAAGCGTTGATGACTTGCTGTGAGGCGGACGCAATGTCAATGAGAAGTGCGATATTGGCCGAAGCCATTCAGAATTTGAACAAGTTTGTGCCAGTACCAGCTTGACTTGGAAATGGGTCACAGTACGAGGCTATTAGCAGCATGGATCACAGAAAAGAACAAATTGTTCGGGTTCTCAGTTCACACGCTACCGTTCTTCTCACATCCCAAAATCGTAGTTTACCAACATTTGGAAGCAGGTATAATATATACTACACAGCTGAGGTCCTGGATATACTTTGCTGACTCCTGTCAGCTCAAGGGATCACACAATGCCATATGCTTCCCTCTCTTCCTTTGACCACTGGAACACGGGTAACGGATGTGCCTCGGTATTGAACACCCATTTATCTAGTGGTATCAAATCCTCGTCCGAGAACAAGAGATAGAGGTATTTGAGCGTCTCGGCCAAAAAGTAGCTGCATCGAAGGAACGCGTTTAGAACAGTTGTTCATCGTG
>JBBPUM010000850.1:0-12571 GCA_038094695.1 Chiua aff. virens | reverse complement strand
GCGGTGCCATACCGTCCGAGGGCCATTGCAGACTGACCAAAGAGGCGGACAGGCGAGCCAATAGTTAGGGTGGGGTATGGATGGAGGTCGTACGGGAGGTTGTATTCGGTGGTGGGAGAGGGTGGGGCTTGTGTGTGGGGATGGGAACGGCCCCAGGATGGGTTCGGACGCATGACGTAGTGATGGAGGACGTTGACGGGCCATGGATATATGCTGCCGAAGCGGATGAACAGGTGGATGGGGGAGGGGGAGGAGGAGAGGGCGTGTTGCTCGGAGAGAATGACGGTGTCTGTACGCCACTGGAATCTGAACTGGGCGAGGGGGTAGGCGATAGGAGCGCCGGGGACGGGGAGGATGTTTGGTTGGGGGGTTGTGGTGTAGAGTTCGATGGATTGGATGCGAAGAACGAGGGCGTAATCGTGGGCGATATGGATAGCTTGCACGCGGTCGTCGGGCTGAGTGGGTGAGTGAATGAGGAGGGGGGAAGGGAAGGGGAGCTGACCTGGGAGAGGGAAGGGTTGAGGAGCAAGAGTTTTTCCTGGCGGAGGTCGGAGAGATCCCAGAGGGAAAGTGCACCGCCGTCGTCTATTTGGCGGGTGACGAGGGTGGAACCAGAGAGGAGATGGAGTTCGCGTCTGCCGTCGATGGTCGCCTCCGTCACGAATGCGGACTCGGGGTCTTGGGCGTCGAAGCGGACGGAGAACGTCTCGGTCCTAAGCGAGTGAGTAACAGAAGAAAAGAGGGGGGAAGACGCACTGGGCAGACTGCATTGCGAGCACGGCAGAGCTGTTCGGGTCTGAATTGAGGATGACACCACCGTAAGGACCGTCGGCATGTCTGAGCTCGGCGACACATGCAGCGGAAGCAACGTCCCAGCACTGCAAGAGGTACGATCGGGGTTGGACTGACATGCGAACTGAGATGAGCCATCGATTGGATCTTCCGGGGAGAAACTGGAGAAAGATGACGCGTGCGCCCGGGTCAGGGGGGTCGAGGGTGAGTTGTCTGCGTGGGACAGGGGAAGGGGAGGTCCATGTGCGACGGAGTGTGAGTGCGCGACGGGTGAGTGACTCGAGGTCGTCGGAGTCGCGTGGGAAGGGAATGCGTTGGTCGAGGACGTGTTCGCGAAACAAGAGAGCCCAGAGAGCGGGGAGGCGGGTGACGGCGTGCAGGTGCTTGCATGTCTAGAAAGCGGTGAGACGAGACGAGGAGCGGGAGAGGGGACGCACGCGACGGAGGACGAGCACGGACTGGAGGGGAAGACGGGCGAGGATGTCGAGGAGGATGTCGGTGGGGAGGTGCATTGGGAAGAGACGTGCATTTGTGGTCTTTTTTTAAGGAGGACATGGCTGGATGGACACACGAAAAAGACGGAGGAAGCATCCGCGAAAATCGCATTTCTTGTGAGATTAGATTAGATCCGGAGACTTGGCTCGGCTGACAAAATTCCCATTGACAGTCTCACTCGACCCAGCATGGACAACGACGACACCCCGCAAAACACCCCAAGACGACCGTCCATCCCACACGACCGTCCGTCTCGTGCACCGTTCGGTCCCAGAATACGCACAAAACGAAAACACTCGGCCGACATGTCCAGCCCCGCCGACTCTGGCCCCACCTCGCCGCTCTCCTCCAGACCCGACTCGCCCGGCGCCGCTCTCTCTCTTCTCGCCCATCATTCTCCTGAAACACTTGCACCCTTCCACTCACACGCCGCCGTACAGGTCCCCTCCACTCCTCCACCATCCCCTCCCATGTCTCCCATCCCCGCTCCACAAAAACACGTCCCTGGCACCTTCGTTCCACCTCCCCCGCTCACTCCATCACCTGTTCTCTCCTTCGACTCCACTCCCATCCCCTGGAAGGGTCTCCCCTTCGAGGTCGCCCAGTGGACCTTTTCCTCCCCCGAGCTCCAGGAAATCGTCTCACAGGCCATCCGTCTCAGCGCCCGCGAGTCCTTCGTCCGCCTCCTCTCCCTTCAAGCGCTCGAGGTCGATATCCCAAAAGAGTCCGAACGACTCGACATAGAGCGTGCTGCCGCCCAGGCAAAATGGCGCTTCGAAGTGTGCAGACGGAACATGCTCTTGCAAGCACTCAATTCCACGGTCGCTTCGGTACCGATGTCCAACGGCAGCGGCAACTCTGTCGGAGAAAACGAGGCCGGTCCTCTCCTAGCCGGCTTCATTGCACAACTCGCTGCCTCCATTGCCTCCTGCGACGCCCTTCTGTCTTCCATACTCCATTTTGCCGACCAACAAGCCCAAATCTCCTTGTTACAACACCAGCATTCCGCTTCCGCACTTGGCGTCGCTTTGAGAAAAATTAACAAGGCCTATGAGCGCCAGGAGCAAGAACTCAAGAATGCCCACGCCAGGGCCCAGACGCTCGAGGACGAGCTCGAGGAAGCTTGGCGAGAGGCAGAGAAGATGGCAATCGAGTTTGACGATCTCGAGCAGGAGGTCGCCGCAAGCGAAGTTGACGAGGCAGAAGAAGACCGGGGTCTGGACGCGGATCAACAAGACATCACCGGCTTAGGCCCGTACCTACGTCCAAAGCTCGAGGTGGATGAAACAGGTACACTCGGCGATGTCACTATCAACACCGACATCGGCGTCGTACTCGGCGTTACTGCCACCGCTGTCGCTTCCAAGGCGACACTCGTCACCCCCCAAGGCAGTCCTTCCAAGGCCATCGACAAGTCAGATACCAAATCAGTTCGCTCTTTCAAGTCGACCAGGAGTCGGCGCTCTGCACGCGACGGTCCTAGCCATACCTCCCGCGTGTCCGCTGCGCGCACGCGCAGTCGTGCCGCATCCAATGCAAGCCTACGGTTGCCCAAGGCAGTCCGTGCGGCAGCATCAGCCTATTCGCCAGTCGACGCGCCACCCATCCCTGCACTTCCCCATCCCGATATGCCAGATCTATCCTTTTTGGACATGGAAAGCATCATTGCTCAGGACCGTCCTCGAACACCCAACCCACCACAACGTTTGTAACATCTTTCTTTGACACGCATATACTGACCTCCTCACAGATTCCGAGATTGCGCCAACGCTTGCCATCCCCACCCCACCTCACTCAGCGGGTCTCCCACCCACACGCGTCCCATCTATCTGGCTTGAAACAGACGGCGGCAAGAGCACCCGTCTGAACGGCCTTGACCGAACCCATTCCCTCCAGATATTCTCCTCCCTCATGACACGCACTCCTCGCAAAACGCGCCGCTCCAACCTCGTAATGAGCCTCAAAGGTGTCGACCGCAACTCGGACGCCAGCTCGCCCATCGACGGCGCTGGTTCCGGAACGTCAAGCCTCGGCGCAGGCACGGCCTCGCCAACATCGACGATCGACCATGACATCTCGCCCGTGTCGTTGCCGATGGACCCAGCGCACTTCAGAGGACCCAGCGTGACGTCCACAGGGAGTGTGAACACGAACGGTGTCGGCAGACCCGGCTCAGCTGGGGCGTGTTTGACGACGACGGACATACGGACGCAGGTGCCGGTGGGGACACCCCGTCGGTCGCTCGTGAGTCGTGCCAGTTCGGTCATCTTGAGACGGTTGTCACAGGCGACGACGGGGAGTGGTCGGTCGACAGCAAGCAAACAACCCTCGTCGCCGTCGAAATCGCATGAGGCAGCAAGGATGAGTGGGCGCTGGCGCGATGGGGAGGTGATGTTGATCGGGTCGCCGCACGTTGAGGTAACGGAGGTGCCGTAAGCGGTGCGCACGTCCTGTTTGTTCCATTCCCGTTCCCTGTGTATGTTCTTCGATCTACATATGCCTCTGCGGCTTGCTTTCGTTCCTTGCTTTATATCTTTTGCATACGCTATTCACACACAACTAGGGAGTCATAGGACACTTCCCGGAAAATCTGATCATATAGGTATAATCTGCTACCTCAACTAACCATCCTGTACATATATATCCTTCACCTCTTTGTTCGCGCCGACGATGCAACATGCATATAATCATCTCATTATCGTGTCATCAAGGACTCTAAGTGCAAGGCCTCGCGTGATTGTTACGATGATGGATGGTACCAGCGCTCGCAGAGTTGCGACCGGGGTAGTGGGTTCTGAGCCGCTCGTGATTAAGCAGCGTCGCTACACCTCTGAAAGCTCGAACGCGAACAAGGGCACAAGGGAATGAGCTAGGTCATGTGCACATTATGACTTTCGACAACTAGCCAAATACATGGAATCATGTAGATGATTGGAATATATACTCAATGAACTTGAGCTACAGCCACCACTGGCTGTGATCCACAAGCTTACCGATGCGTTCTATTGATCGCTGAAAAAGATTATCATAAACATTGCGAGAGTGGGTACCACAGGGAGTCGGGTGTGCATTGCTGGGAGCTATCCACTATCGGACTGTATTGGCTGGTTGCTGGACGACTTGTTTCCAAGATAAACAATAGAACGAAGTGGGTGTGCCTGTCGTGTGTCACGGTGCCAGTGAGTGAGACGAACAATAGAATATGGAATGTGGAACATACCCGCATTGTTCCTTGTGTTGTGGGCCAGACGTGTCATAAAATCCCAATGGTCTGCGGGTGAAGGCCATCACACCCGTTGCTTCCCGTGGACTCTAAATTCTCTCGACACTCCAGAAGCTTTGTCATGTCTTCCGCTTCCCGAGCAGAGTTTACGGGCCTAGACCTGGCAAAGTTAGATCCAGACACCCTTCAACATCTCCACTACAACAAGCTTCGAAAGCTTGCAAAAGTAGGCCATGGTAATCCTCCTCATGGCGAATCTGACGTTATGTAGATCCATAACATCAAAGCTAGAAAAAAGGACAAGATTATTAAACAGCTCCTAGTGGCACAAGAAGCACTCCGGGTTCGGTGAGTCGCAAACACTTTAGAAACGTCGAACGAGACGCGAAAACCATCCAACTTTTAGGGACCTACTCCCTTCATCCTCTCCCTTATCTTCTTCTCCGAGTCCCCCTCCGCTCCCCGTGAACGGACAGGCGTCGGATCCGAACCGGCAGATAAGTGGTGAGGCATCTGGATGGTCGGAACACTCCGACATCGACGCAGGTAACCACCCGCTCTCCAAAGTCCGTCCCGATCTGACGACCACATAAAAAAAGATGTCGAAGAGGAACTAGTGGAAGAGTCGGTCAACGTCCAGGAGAGGTGGCGACATCTTGTCAACCTTCCTGACAATGAAGAGCAGTGGCGCCTAGGGACCGCGGCGGTGCCAGCCATGGTGGGAGAAGACTCAATGATGAAGGCACCGGTGACGGAAGCGGACATAAAGAAGACCATCGATATATGTGCCAAGATATCGGAACGACACACTAGTGTGATCAAAGAGGAGCGCGAGCTTTATTCGCGTGAGGCGGAGATCCGCAGGAGGGGCCGGATCTTGCGGGAGGTGGCCACCCATGAAGCCCGCCGCCGTCGTCGCGTACAGGATATGGCAACATTCCTCAACGAGCATCTTGGCCCAGAGTGGAAGGAAGAATGGCTTTTTGACAAGGAGGCGGAGAAGAGTAGCCGGACAGAGTAAGTCACGCGTTGTCACTCATGCAGGATGGACGTGAAGACTGACAAACAATTTATTAGTACCCCTCCTCGGCATTTCGACGCGCAATACAGCCTGCCGAAAAGGTAAGTACATACTAAGTACATACCGAGTAACCCAGCGAGGGATGCGTTCGTGACGTTGCTTTTTCAGAATGCCGCCAGTCGGACAACCGACGTCCCCAGGTGCATTCCCAGTGGGAAAACCCAAGCCGCAGCGGCCAGAGCTCCTCCAAGATCTCCTGGAGAAAGAAGAGTCACAAGAGATGAGGGCCAAGCTCGAGATGCTTGTTAAGTGGGAAAAAAGTGAGCGGAAGAAGGAGAAGTAAGCTAGCCTGATTGATGGCGGTCGTGTTTTCATGTTCTTGCACATATATCAGGAGGGAGTGTAACTCAGATACTGTATCTGATCTACCAAGATTTCAGTAATACAAACCTCGATTTAGCCCCTTTAAATCTGGTCGGAATGCTTTTCGGTCAATGGCGTACGTCATCCCATGCTCAACTATCCCAAATACTGTGACCCCACTTTCAGCATCGTGATTCGTGTCGTCTCCCTCGCTAGCCTGTCTTCAAAAAAAAACTGTTTGCATGCCGTATTTTCGTCCATTCGAGGTGCAGTATTACTGAAATTCCATTCATGGTTTGGAAGTCGGGGTTGATCGATACAGCTATTGATACTATTTGATGCACGTTTAACATTGATGTTCAATACAGTATTCTCACTGGTTCAGTTAGCCCATCAGCAAACCGACGGAATCATCGTTGCATAAGGCTCCGTAACTATGCCGTAGAAGACACCTCAATTTGACCTCGATAAGTACGAAGCACTTGCCAGTGTGGCGAGAAATTCATCACATCCCCTGAGGCTGATCCGCAATGTTTCAAGCCTCGTCGCTGGCGCTATCCATTGGCTCGTAACCCGCCCGTCCTTGTAAACTCCTCTGGGCTATGGCTTGCCTGGAAACATCGAACTCGACCCTCGTGCGCTGATGTGTAAGCTACTACAATATAGGACTGATTCCCAATCCCCTTTGAAGTTAGCAAATATGGCGCGGCATCTACACTGTGGGGAGTAAAGTCATTCTTAAAGAGTGTCTTGAGTCCCTGAAAATTAGTAGTCGCAGGTTCTGATAATGTCCGGCAGCAGTCATTTCTAATAACCGTCGCTAGTCACTGATTGTCACTTTTGGCTAATAGATATGAATGCCACAAGTCTTTGAAAATCAGGTACCTTGACTCGGACGGGCGATTGTGTGAATCCATAGTATAATCATTGTATGTACTAGTACGTGGAGTAGGTGGTACATAGTCACATTTGTGTAGCAATAGTAAAATTCCAAAAAAAATAAGACTTGCACGAATCGAACTCACAACTTCGAGATACACAGCAAGTAACTAACATGGACAGTGAAACCATTAAGCGAGAAGACCACAGGTATACATAGCAAAAAGTAATAGATGTAGTGATACCCTAACACAACAAGAATTTTTGCTAAGTTTGCCTCCCGCTTGCACAGCACTGATTAAGAGTGACACTGCCTGGTGTCACTGAAAAGACGTGACCACATGATCAGCGACGAGGACACTGATTTCCTTGCAACTATGGACCCGGTCACTTTTATTAAGTGATTTTACTTCCCTCAGTGCTAATTGATGTATTTTTATGGAAACATCCTGTCGTCTCCTTACCTAGGCCCAAGAATACCTTACAACACGAGTGGGGTAGCGGGACAGCCGCAGAGTCAGGAGCCTGGTCTACTGACGAGACTATAAACGACATGGCCACGATCGAGCGGTTCCAGCGTGCAATCTCGTGCGGTGCATGCAATTTATTGTGTTTTGGATCATTGTGCCAGGGGTTGGTACAACTGTGCAACTTGCCGGCAAGCTTTCATGACGTGGCAAATCATACCTTAAGTAGGTATGAACAGTCATTGAGCTCGAATATAAGAATACAGGCTAGCTCGACGTATAGACGATTACTGTCTACGGGTATCTGAGCTCCATTGAAACGAGCGGGTACGCTATATATGCCATACGCGTGTCGAAAAAAAAAAAGGGAAACGAATGGAGGAATCAAATGAATGCCGGGTATGTCAGGTATCGAAAACCTGGTATCATAAAGTTTTAGGTTTCAAAACGGGTAAGTAATGGATCCATCAGAGAGAATAGTGCATCACCCAGTGCCACTACGGCACATTTATGATGCTGTGCTGTTGATGTACGGTGCACATACGTTGGGGTTGTGGTATGCGGCAGGATCTTTGGTAAGAAATCCCATTTCAACGCCCTCGAGATAGGACCTGGCAGCAGCATTAGCCAGGCGAGTACTGCAGGGCCCGGGAATACGTACCATTGTCGCGCCAACGCAGTTCCATTTGTCCTGCTTGAAATTTCGGTCCTGAAGTTCCAGAACTGGTGCAATCAACGAGTTGGTTCAGAATCACGGCACAGTAGACGGTCGTGCTTACAATCCATCCGGCGCCTTTGCTGTACGACCATTTCTGAGCGTCAGCCCACATGTAGAGGAAGTCATCGGTAGCATTGAATTGGGTTGGGAGTCCCCACTCGCCAAACCAGAGAGGTGTGTCACCCAGAGCAGCATCATCTTGAATACGTTGCAAGTCTGAAGGTAGAAATGTAAGTGGGGCGAGTGTGTGATAAACGGCATAGGGTGGCTTACTGCATACGCTTGTCAAATAGGCGTCCGGATTCGCATCAGCAACACCCTGCAAATCTAGTCAGTAAAGTGCCATTGAATCTGAACCAATTGTATTACCCCAAACCTTGTGCATCCGTGAGCAAATAGATGAATTGCAGAGATAAGAACAGCTTACGAGTAATACAAATGATTATCATATCCTTGAGGTCCAATCGCAGCATCCGCAGGGTTGGATGGGTTGTTATACTGCCAGTTAACGTCCATGAAGCTGACGCATCGCAGGTCATGCTATGTGCGCAAACAAAGATAATATACATACTTGGTGGCCAATGAAGATCTGCTTGAGTGGAAAGCGGAGGCCGTAAACTGGTTCTCGAGGTCGAACTGAGGGGCAATCCCGAGCAGGATACTGATGGCGTCCTCAATTGCCGCTTTGACTTGAGGATTGAACAAGGGAGACGAGCATGCTTCACCAAGAGCAGCAGTGAAGTTGGTGGATGAAGTGGTAGTATTCAATGACATGCCAGAGACCGGAATACCAAGAGTGAGCTCCACAGCCCGGACGGTTAGCACAAAGTTCTTCTGAACTAGTTTACGAATTCAGTGGACGAATATCTCAATAAACGCGGGACAACTTACACTCGCCATAATCGGGCGTCTGGGCAGCGTTCATGATGGGTTCGTTAACGGCCTCAATGGCAAAAACACTCGCAAAGGCAGGGTCGAGGTGTGAAAGGGAAGTCATCACTGCAGTCCAAACCAATGCACGGTGGTAATTATAAGGTGTCTGGTAAGCAGGTCATCAGCTGTATGGTCTATACCACATATGCCGTCACGAGTACTGACATAGAACTGGACATTAGTGGTGCAGCTACCATGAACTCAGCGATCAATAGGTTCGTGCAGAGCTAAACCACGCACTTTCCGGTGAATTGTTGATCAGGTGTCTGAACGCCTGGCAGCGCATGGTGGTCTAAAATTGCCTGAATTCCAGCATTTTGCAACCATTGCAAGCCACGACGCTGCCGAACGGTACGCTTTAGAACTCTAGATAATTTCTTAATTTGACGCACTTACCAGGTAAGCAAGACCACCACGGGGATACGCCTCTTCAGGACGGTTTACGAGCGCTTCGACGATCCAATATCCAAGCTAAAGAACGAAACCCACGAATTAGTCTAAAACAAGATATTGATTAGCATACATACCGGGACGCGAACCGTGTTGATGCCATACTCTGTAAGTTGCGAGACGTGGGACTGGGTGAACCAGGTGTCCCAGTGCTGCGCAAATTTCTCGTCCACAGTATTGGGATACGCCTTGGCAAATGTGCTTTGGATGCATGAGACTGACAAGTCGCGTCCACTGGAAGTTCAACATACAACTCGGTCGCGATGCAATCTTCACAATCTGAACATATCTGGCCACCCATGTTCACCCATTCTGAAGATTAGTTGGGTCAGGAAGAGCGACTTGTAATATGCAATGCGTTCGTGCATACCTTGTGGAAGCATCCAAGATTCGAGCACAAGCCTAGGACGAACAGGATCTAGCCAAAGACACGAGAAGTTGGTATGTGCTCACCATGAGCCCAAGTTCACGCCGTAGATTTTGAAGTCTGGCAATCCCGCATGGACCAGCGAGCACAGTGCCGACAACAGAGAGAAAACCAAGATTAAGACCCTCATCGCGAAGCTACAAAGAAACGAAATTTGGACCGAGGAGGCGCATTGAGGAAGTCGCTTATTATATACCGCGCAAGTTAGGCCCCTTCTTCGGGAGAACCACGTCATGACTAAACTGGCCCTGTGACCATTAAGGAATTAAAATTACCAAAAGGCGAACGCGACGGTCCGAGTAAGGTGCCGCATGGATTCTGAGCTGGTCAGAGCGGGAGGACGGCGGATCTCCTGATCTGCTGGGTTATTGATAGGTCTTGCAGGGTTGAAGTTTGCAGTTTCAGACTAGGTCAACACGCATCCTGTGCTGCCACAAGTCCAATCGCCACAAATCTGCAGCCACTTGGTACTGGATGCATAAGTATACGAAAAATGTTGAAAGGCAGCTCATTGACCAAATGAACTTTCTGAGTCGGCAAAATTGACGACAAAATTGAAGAATATTGCCGATTACCAAGGGTATGGATGACAACAAACCAGTTCGGTCACGTTATATGGTTACCACATTGTTCCATGTCACACGTCCCGTCACAGGATCGCGTTCGCCTACCTTTTTTTGAGGAACTACCAACAGCACTTACTATGTTATTTCGCCTGTGAATGTTCCGTAGTGGCATGACTCTGTAGACGAATGTCACATCGCAGCAGAGTTACCTATGCCATATGATGCACCCCTGGTCCTGAATTGAGCCTTCAGCTTCTGAATCAATATACCGCTCCGTCCGACGGCTCACCCACAGCGCATACCCCGCATTAAACGTGGAAGCAACTTTTATTAATGAATATACGTATTCGCGGGCTGTTCCACGTTATTTGTATTGAGAATGCCTCTAATAGTGTGGGTCATTCCAGTATGGTGCTTGAGTGTTTTAGCAGCTAAGCCCCGGGAAATGCTGTCCAAAAATTGATTAATATATCATCGGTTTGGTACCGGTGCTGTATATACCCGGATCCGCTAGTCGACTTGAAGGGTACCTGTCGGTGTGTCACAATTGGATTCTATCACAAGAAATGTACACAGTCGAGGGTGTTGAACGTTGAGGTAGATAAAACGTCCAATACCAGACAAGATGAAGACTCCAAACACAATCAAACACGCAATTTTTATAGTCATTCTGCTAATAAAAAAAGAATAGGGGAAGAGATCGAAGACTGACTCATCTTTGCACTTTTGAGATCTGAGCTTGAGGCGTGCGAGAAGAATCCTTCAAAGCCTTCCTCGACCATATGGACAACGATCGGGGACATGCTTGTGCGCAAGTACCCAAAGAGGAGGTGAAACATGTCTCGGGTTCCGGGTCACCTTCAGAGGGGGTTTCCAATGCTCGATCATCGGAAGACTTCCCTGAGGGTGGGTTTGCAGGGTGGGCCACTGCCCTAGGCGCGTGCGTGCAAATACTGTTTTCCCACTTGACGACAGCCCTTGATGTTCTGAACACCCGTTTGCATAGATTTCTCATTCAATTTAGCACGTATGGGTGAGCTGAGATGATTCCTGTGCTTGGTTTCGACTCAGTTGGCTTGATTACTCCAGCTACTTGATCTCTTTCGGAGTCTATCAAGGTATGTGATCATCGTTTCCGCACACCTGCCAGGCGATAGTTTACACAACCCGAGATTTTTACGCTCAAACATACATCACCAACGAGACTGCTTCCACTATTGCGTGAGTCGCTCTTCTTGTGATCGTGTCCAGACCATTCAAACAAATTTTAAAGATGGATCGGCAGTGTAAACGCGTTCCTGTGCGAGATAGTCGGGCTATTGGCGGGTAGATTGTATGATCGCGGCTACTTGTGAGCTCCGTTTGTTCGCAACCGACCTCTGACCGATCAGTCCATATCTAGCTATCACCTACTCTATGGCGCATCCTTCCTCCAAGCATTTTCCCTTTTCATGCTTTCGCTAGCGCACCCAAATAATTATTATCAGGTGCGCATATAGGCGCGTTGGGGCTGATTGCACACGGATTGACTAGAACGCTTTAAGGTCTTTCTTGCCCAGGGGATAGGATCTGGATGTGCCGCAGGGCTCTTGTACATCCCCTCTTTAGCAGTCCTATCCCAGTATTTCGACAAGCGTCTCAAACAAGCTATGACTTTTGCTTCGTCTGGCGCGTACTTCGGCGCGGTGGTTCACCCCATCATGCTGAACAATACAATCAACGGACAACTCGGTTTCGCAAACGGTGTTCGCGCCAGTGCTGCATTCGTCACCGGGCTCTTGCTGATCGCCTGTTTGTTGATGAGAGCCAGACTTCCGCCGTCACCATCTGAGGTTGACTTTGGGGTTGCTGCCAAAAAGTGTAGTCGAGATAGCGCGTTCATCTTTGGATGCCTTGGGTACGTCGCGTGCTTTCTATTCCTGTTAACGACTCGGATTTACCAGATGCCCTTTGATTTGGCACGTCCCGCGTATACAGGCTCACGATCTTCGTCACGGCATTTTATTACCCTCTCTTTTACCTCCAACTTGACGCCGTCAGACATGGCTTGGGAAATACATTTTCCTTTTACTCGGTGTGTTTCCTTTCTTCATCCATTTCGTCGACGCTAAGATGGGCGATGATGCGAAAGCTCGTGATCATGAATGCCGCAAGCTTCGTCGGCCAACTCAGCTCGACTCTCCTCGTCGGTTTCTTCCGCGTCCCCACCTTGACCATCATCGCTACCTTTTGCTGTA
>JBBPUM010000849.1:0-12572 GCA_038094695.1 Chiua aff. virens | reverse complement strand
AAGACTAAAAGGGAATAACGCCGGAGTAACCGGAGTTGTAAGTCCGAGATGATGCGGAGTAGAATCTAAGAGGAACGAGATGAAGATGTGCGGAGATGATCGGAGATGGAAGTCCGGGATATGACAGATCAGTAGGACAGCTACAAAGATGGTTACCAGGTGCTGGAAAGCTGACCTGGTCCCTGACCTGATAGGGGACATCCTTGAGTCAGGTGTCAGGTGTGGCTTCTTCCACACTGAGATATGAGTCCTGTCCTCATTAATGGAGGACCCAATGACAATAAGAGAAGAATCTGGATTGTTAGTCTTGCAATGCATGAGTAGGATGCAAAGTTATCATCTGTAATGTATGTTTACTGTAATTGTTTGAACTTGTCCTGTGCATGAATGCCATAGAGACTGAACCAGCTTTCCATTTGCCTTGCTGAACAGATGAACCATCCCATTTAGTGTTTGAAAGTCAAGTTCAGTTCAGTTATGGAAGGGTCCCTGATGCACCAGAATCAAACTGGAACCATCCATAACTGGTTAAAATCAGTTATGATTAGTTATGTGACCAGATGACCAGCTTTCAAATTGAAAACTGGTCACCATATGTGCATAACTGATTATCATGCTTAACATTAGTGAGATCATAGTAGTATACACTCCTAGCTACCAGTAGATCCAATTTCTAGACAAATTGACCAAGAGATCATCAAGATTGAAGTGTTTTAAAATGGTATGTCATATTCATACCCCTCAAATCTAATCTATGTGGACACTAACACTGAGTCTGATAACATGGGAACCACACTTAACTATATAGGGACATATTTTAATATCAATCTAGGGCTATCTACTGATCCAATTTGTAGAAAGATCAACCAAGATTTGATTGAGATCAGACTGATTCTGGGTTGGATGTCAAATGAGGGGGGGGAAGTGAAAATTGGACATAGAAAATCAGGAAAAGTCCATAAAGTCCTGAAAATATTTGGAGATGTAGGTATTGATAGGGAAAAATAGGGGCTACAATTTGGTTCAGTTATGAACTGGTTATGACAGGTTATGATTAGTTATGTATATTTCTAGATTCTACATAACCATAACTGATCTAATCTAAAATTCCCATAACTGATGGACAGTTCAATTAGGTTCAGTTTCAGTTATGGAGCAGTTATGCAACTGGACTTTCAAACACTAACTGCAAATGAACAGAGCCCCAAAGTAATGTTAGTTAAGGTTGATGAATCTAATGTCCTTTGCAGAGACATGTATGCTTTGAAAGCACGATATCAAAGGACATCTGCATCACTCAAGATATAGACAATAAGGAATTTATAATGAATTTATTGCTGATGAACTAATCCACAAACCCTACAAAGTGACATTTTATAAAAGCAGAGAATGTTTCAGGTGGCTATGAATCAATATGAGAACAGACAGCAGCATCAAACTGCACAAATTACCAAGTTGAAGCAGATAGTGGAGGACACTCAGAATGTGAACTATGCATACACTTGCTGATCAAGAATCAAAGATCACACAGCTAGAGTTAGAAATTCATTCACTCTGGAAGAAGACTGAAGATGTGGAGCAACAAGCCAAGCATCATGTAGAAGGCAGCCTTGAAGTGCTCACTCAAAGAATGAAGGTAAACCCATTTCTGAGTCTCATTTTCAAGCACATTTTGACATTTTTTAAGGCTGACCATGAGTTTGAGATCACTGTCCTTACATAAAAATATGACATAGCACTCAAAAAAATTCAAGTAAGTATAATATAGTATAGTTGCCTCCCTACTCAACAAACACAAAAGCATCTAGAGAACCACTTATCAAAGAAACTCATGAATTTAGAAGATGACCACTTCCTCTGGTGGATTTAATGTATTTGTTTGTATCTTCAGACCTGCCTATCTTCTACTAATTCCTTGGCAGAAAAGCACAACCCCTCACTCATTTCATATGCATGTTGATTCAGATAATGATGATGACCTTCCTGGCTCTTTCTCATAGTGAACTTCAGTTTGCTCATCTCATGCTTCTAAATCAACCTATCAGGTCCTACCAGGTCCCAGGTACTGCAGGTGCAAAATTGAAAATGTTCATGTTAATTCAGATGAGGATACTACTGGCTCTGCAATTCCATTATGGTGAGTTTCTTTCAAGCTAAGTCCTCATACTTCCAAACCAGTCTATCAGTCCCCCTGAGTCAATGCTTCTATTACTGTCCACTTTGATTCAGACAAGGACATTACCACTGGCAGTCCTACAATTCCTTCATGGTGAGTCCCTTTCAACCTGAGTCCTCATATGGTCCACCAATCTCCCTGAGTCCATTTTAATTTAGATGAGGACCTTACTGGCTCTGCAATTCCCTCATGCAAAGCTTCTTCCAATCTCATCCTTCTGTTAGTTCACAGCAAGTTTTTTTGGGCACTATGTTGGCAGGCATCTTTGTATATCCTCTAGCCTGTTTTTTTTTTTCATTCTTTATAAGTTAACAGGAAAATGATAAGCCTACCTTGCCTCAAACCAGATCAGCTGATATCTATGTATGTTTCAAGGTTTATGTAATCTTCCTTACTCATGAGAGTCCACAGATTTCCCAGCCCTCAGTTCTATTGGACCAAGTCTATATCAAAATAGTTGCAGAAGAGGTTTGCAAGAAGGACATTTTCTCTCCTAGGGGTACAAAAGTTACAAGGTGTGTTCATGGTGGTAATCTGTCATCCCATTGTCCTCTTGATGGCTTACCACAACCATTTTATGGTGCTGTATGGCTTAGATACAATTCTGATGCCCCCTCTAGTGAGCCATTTCACTGGCTGAATATCTACACAAAGTAGATAAACAATGTTTGTGGCATAGACTGATGTACTGTATCTACACTATGGAGTTGTGTGTTGCCAGTGAACTAGTCATTCTGATCACCCTCATTACTCCCCATTACCCTCTCATTACCCCCTCATTACCCCCTCACTGCCCATTTACTTTTGAAACACATTAAAAAACACAATAAAATGAAATATTTTAATATAGTTTTTGCTGGGCTTAAAATATATTATTTTGTCAAACTCTCAAAATAAAAAATATTAAGCACAGTCAATAGATAATCTTATCAAGGGCATTTTGACCACTGTAAAAGGTAATATAACAGTTTTTTTTTTGTCCTCAAAATTTATCTCATAAGTTATTCTTATGAGGGACATCCTGACATGTTCAAAAATGAAATATATTGTTAGTGTCACAATAGAATTGTAAAATACAATATGTTGAAAACTCTGATGTGTAAATCCATCTATGCCTGTCATGACATATGTGAAACAAAAGTTGAGATCACAGGCAAATAGGCAGTTCTGCAACAGGAATCCTTTCCAATTGCACATGTGAACATGCTCCTCAAATGGCACAAATACATGAATGTGCATTCCATCAATCATTCCTATATAGTCACCAAAGTGATGGAAGTAGTGATCTTTGGTGATCTTTGATGAGATCGGTGTGGTGCACCTTAATAACTGCACATAGGTGGTGTAGAACAGGTGTAATGAGAAAAACATGAGCATTCTCTTGAAGTAATTTTTTTTCCCTCAGTGCTTCATGACAATCAAAAAAGATGGGACCAAACTGTGTGATTGTAACTGGTGAGTGTTGGAACCTTTCTTCAATGTGCCATGAACTCAAACCGGTTGTACAGGTATATAGGAAAATTCTCAATTGCTGTTTGACAGAGATCCCTCTCTGTGATCAAGTGAACCCATGCTCTTCAAGTACCAGAACAAGTGTGTCAAATACTTCATGACTGACTCCAAGGGATGTTTTAATCTGATCCAGGTGACCATTCATTAGTTTGAGAATCCATCCCTCACTAGTGAGAATAGATGTATGATATGAAATTTTTTTGGCTTTAGATAGAAAGAGAAGTTGATAGTAGTATGTCATCTGAATGACAATCATTGTCAGAAAGAGGGCAAGGCATTGGCACCATTGTTCATGGTAGGTTGCTGTTGAGATTCAATATCCATGGTAGTAGCAAGTGTCAGATGTGATTAATTAGGTGGAATCACAGATCAGTGATCTCTGAGTCATGTAACACAAATAGCCAACAGGAGACTTTAGTCAGTTCAGATTTTTTCAACTTGATGACATACTGGACAGGACCTTGGCATCACAACACTCCCTCTTCAAACCCATGTTGTTGATCAAGATAAGGGTTCTAGGTGAAAATTCTTCTTGTTTGAAAGTATCTTTCCATGATTTTTCAAGAAGCCATAAATCACTAAGGGATCACCATAGTTTAAAGAGTATGATGACAAATTAAAAAAAACCTTCTTCATCTTTCACTCTACTAGAAATTCATGTCCTAACAACACAGGTAATAAAATGTGTATGAATCTTGAGTCCATGGAACTTATATTGTGGATGTTGTTCTGAACTAAAGTGAACAAGTTCAGTTAGGCATCTGCACAGGTATGGGTAATCCATGCGGGTTCCAGATATGGGTATAGCCAGGTATGGGTACAGGTCACCATGCTTAACACCTGTGCAATACCCTGTACCCATGGCTACAGATATGGGTATTGTCTAAAATGGACAGGCTACCTCAACTCACAACAACACCCAAGACTACAAGTCTACAACACAACTCAGACACAATGACAATGCAACAAATGTAGCACAGTGTTGTGTTGTTATTGTGCTGTACTTCACACCTCTTGCACTCCCCTCCTTCACCATCTCCACCACAATGACAACTTGTTTGAGTTGATGGACTCAGACACAACAACACTGGCAAAATAGTCACAGTACCTCCTTTAACCTTTTCCTCCCTCTCTCTCTCTGCCATCCTATTATCATGGATGACATAATGAACAACACAACATGACATCACAATGACAATGGCAATGACAATGGATTGAGGTGATGACAACCCCATCAACAACATGAGGTTGATAGCACAATGTGATGATAATGCAACATGTGTTGCATTATCCACATTGTGCTTGTTTCCCTCCTCCTTTCCCCCATCTCTCTCTTCTTCCTCTCCTCTCCTGGAACAACATGACATGTCAATGATGTAATAATGTGGCATTAACATGTCATGGTTATCTTCCCCTTTTCTCTTCTTTCTCCCACTTCTCTCCTCTCCTTTCCCTCCTCTCACCTGTAACAACATTCACAACACAACAACAATGCAACAATGTGACACATTGTTGACACATCATGTTTGTCTCCTTTCCTCTCTTCTTCCCCACCTCTTCTTCCCCCATCTCCCCCCTTGTCTTCTCCCTCTTTGTTACGATTTGTTCCTTTTGTTCTACATCGCTTCACTTCCTTTCGCTCCCTAGTCTTCCATTTGGACTGGTGTCTTAGCTGTCTAAGCCCTGTTAAGACCCTATCATCGATGGCTTACTAATCTCACCGCTCCAATTGCATCTACAGTAATTTAGTTATTTTCTCTTCATCAGGATCTGCTCCCATCGCATACTGATGACGCATCTCCTTCCCCTTCGATCCTGTTGTGCTGGTTCTGCTCTTCATTCGGATCTCCTCTTGCCCTATATAAACCCATGTCCTCCATCATGTAACTTTAGCTTAGATCTACTCAACAATACACTTTGTCTTGTATCTCCTCAAATCCTCTTGATTGCTTGTCCCAAGCTCCAAGCACCCTTGACCTTCGAACCCGTGACTCCCTCCAGACAGACTTGGAGGTTCCCTGATCCTCTTCACAACCAGCGGACTTGCAGTGGTTGTTTGAGATATCGCAGCTGCACAGTGACCCTCGTTGTACAAGTCATCGTTTGGTCCTACCTGGAACAAGCATAACACTCTTTTCTTTTCTTTCCCCACCTCTCCTTCCCTTGTTGACTGCATGCAACACAATGTGACAATGATGTGACAACATGTTGCATCGTCCTGTCATATCTGTCTCCTTCACCTCTTTTCTTACCTCCCTCTCTCTCTCCTCTTCCCCCCATTCCACCTGCAACATGGCATTGACAACATGATGTGACAATGATGTGACACATTGTCACATCATCCATATATCATGTTTGTCCCCTTCCCTCTTGAGTCTCAACTTGTTCCACTATTAGAACATGACAATAGCAACAAATGAGATGTCAACATAATGCAACAACAATGCAACCACATGTGGCATCATCCATGTATCATATGTGACTTCTCCTGGGTCCTTTGTACTGGCAACCCATAGGGTCAACCCATATCCAATCCATTCTTATGGGTGTTACAATCAAACACTTTGTGTTACAACTTGGATAAATGCACTACAGCTCTAATTAGCCAAATATGATGATTGATGATTTGCACAGCCACAAGGTTCAGCAGGCTTGGTGCCCTCAAATACACAATTATACTTCAGAAACTCATGCTTTCTTAATGCTAACTGTTGTAATCACTCTGAATCTTGCTGCTGACAAGTGGTACAACTTGGACATATGTAGTTCAGCTCTAATTAGCCAAATATAGTGACCGATGATTTGCACAGCCACAAGGTTCGGCAGGTTTGGCGCCCTCAAATACACAATTATACTCTAAAAACTCATGTTTTCTTGTCATTTACCACTTGTATGACCCCTTAAGCTCTAGGCCTATCAACCCTTGTATCAAATCTAGGCCACACTAGACTTGTAGTATATCATTCCATTTCATATGAGCTTGCTTCATGCCCATCCTACACATGTCCTCCTTATATCTTTTTACTATGACTCACAATGACTCAGTATGATGTAAATACATTCTATAACTATGCATTCTAGATCTACACACCACACCCCATACACATGTAAACCCTTGTACTGTAGCATAGCATATCTTTAGATCTACCATATACCTATACAAACAGTAGAATAGTATATAAGGGACCCTCCCAGCTCCCAGAAGGACTCAGTCTTGTCCTCTCTGAACCTTTAGATCCCTTGACTTGCTCTCCATTGTCCTTTCTCAGATAACTTAAGCCTGTAAAAGGTCTGGTTGTTTCAATTGGTCTGTACCTGCTGTGGGTATGGATATGGGTATAGGCTCAGGCACCCATGGGTATACCTGTGCAGATCCCTAAGTTCAGTGCACCAAGCCCCATCATTGTTGTAATTCATCAAACTTGCAGGTATTCTGCAGGTCCTTTACTGTTTGTGTAGAAAATTCCCACAAGCTCATATTCATAAATTCAGTATTGACTAGACAAAAGATATACTGCTGAGTGAGATTTCATTTGCCTTTGTATTGAGAATAAATAAACAAAGTTGTTCACATTCATCTTCAAATAATGTAGACTTGGGATCATCATCAAGTTCAAACTCATTGAGATCAGAAATGTCCTGCAAACATGTACATGAATCATTGATATTGATTGATATGCAATCATTACTTTCATATATGTACATCTAATGCATGCAAAAACTTGAAAAGACAAACATTTTTAAAATAGTGACTAGAATAATAGTCACCATCTTCCAACAAAAAGATGATCACTTGTTGATGTGATACCTCCTGACAATCCATCAAGGAGTTAAAACACTTAGTGCATAAGCTTCAATTTTTAGACAGTGAAGAGGAGTTACTATCACTGCAGAATTGCTCAGCATTCGCTTGTAAAGATTGCAAGCCCACATGAACTTTTTAAGGTCTGTTTTCATGATGTAATCAGTGACATAGTATACTAGTGCTTTCATGGCAGGTCCTGATCTGATATATTTAATGTCCATATTATTCTGCAAAAGAAAGAGAACAGCATTGTTATAATTGTTGATCCATGGGTGTAACTACTACAAAAGAATAGTTTGTGTTTCATCATCAAGAGTAGTGCATATGTGCAGATCACCATAAATCTGCATATGATACATTGCATTGAAACACTGTTCTCCATGTTTCAAATACTTGTAACAGATGTCATTATGAATGTGCCAGTTGCATTCAAGAGCCAAACATTTCACAAAGTATTAAAGCTCTGTAAGAAATTTGGGCTGCTGTTACAATTTCATCTTTTCTTGATCTATGTCCCTTCACTTCCCTTCACTCCATAGTATTCCCCTCAGACTCATGTCTTAGCTGTTTAGGCCCCGTTAAGACCTTACCATCATTGGCTTACTAATTCCATTACTCCTGTCGCATCTGTAGTATTTTAGTCATTGACCTTTCATCAGGATCCGCTCCCATCGCATACTGATGACACATCTCCTCCCTTTTTGATCCTATTGTTTCGGTTCTGCTCTTCACTTGGATCTCCCTTTGCACTATATAAACCCATGCTCTCTGTCATGTAACCCTAGCTTAGATCTACTTGACAATACACCTTGTCTTGTATCCTTCAATTCTCTTGATCGCTTGTCCAAGCTCCAAGCACCTTTGACCCCCAAACCCTTGACTCCCTCCAGATAGACTTGGAGGTCCCTTGACCCTCTTCACAACTAGCAGACTCACAGTGGTTGTTTGAGGTATCGCAGCTGTGCAGTGACCCTCGTTGTATGAGTCATCATTTGGTCCTATCTGGAGCAAGCATAACAAAAGATCTAAGCTCTTGACTGGGCCTATCATCGCTATAGTTGCCCACCATTCCCCCTCAAACCCAACCACCCTTGAACCCGAGCCTGTGGTCCGCCCGACCTAGCCAAAATACCCTTGAAACATTGTCTGAAGACAAATCCCCAGAAGTTACCCCTTGCTTCAAAGAACCTCCCTCTGACTTCGAGCTCCCATTTCACAATGCTGACTCTGAACCTGAAGAACTCAAGTTATCTCACAGCTTTTTGGCTGTCATTATCATCCCTCGAGCACCCACCCCACCATCCCCGGGAACCTCCCAGCAAACCGGAGTCATCTTTGCTCCCGCTCCACCAAACCCCCCAACTATGTCCACTGTGTCAAAACCCACCAAACTCCATCTCGGAAAGCCTGCCTTCTATGATGGATCCTATGATAAAGCCACACCCTGGCTCTACACCGTCGCAACCTACCTTCTTCTATGCAGATGATGACCAACAAATTGCCTTTGCCCTCTCTTTCATGACTGAAGGATCCGCAGCCACCTGGGCTGATATCTTCTAACAGAAGGCCATTGCTGCCAACACCTTTGGCAAATAGAAGGACTTCACCAAGGCATTTAAAACCACCTTTGAACACCATGACATCAAGGAAGACGCCATTTCCTGGCTCTCCACCCATAGGATCACCTTGAACAATGACCTTCTTTCTTATATCTCCATGTTTAAAAGCAAAGTAGCTTCCTCCGAAATCTCTTCCAACGACATCCTTATCAACTTCTTCACTGCCAGGACCCCCTCCTTTTTAATGTGTCACATTCAGGGAATGGACACTGTCCCCACCACCATCAAAAAGTGGTACACCCAAGTGGTCCACTTCAAGACCCAATGGGACCGCACTGATGAGATCGCTCATTGAAACAAGAAACCTTTGACCCACGTCGTCTATCACCAAGACAAGCCAAAGAAAAGGGAAGTCAACCCAGATGCCATGGATGTCAACGCCATCTCCACTTCCCTCCCCAAGAAACTCACTCCTGACGAGAGAAAGAAATGCATCTCTGAAGGACATTGCTTCCAATGCAGACAGAAAGGACACCTCTCCTCTGCATGCCCCATCTACACCACCACCCCCAAAGGAACCATAACCAAGACCAAGACAGTAAAAAAGGTCAAAGCTGACCAGGAACCCATTCCCCCCCTCATCGAAGGATTTTTAGATAGGAGGAATACCTTGATGTCTTCCCCTCCCCATGTACTACTAGCAGATCTTGAAATGAAATCTATGCAACTTGCCATCTCATTGAAAACCCCTGCTGGAAAACAAACTGTCGAAACCTAAGCCCTCATTGACTCCGGTGCTGCCATAAACTGCATGGACTGGCACTTCGCCAAGAAAAACCACTTTCCCCTCTCTCACCTCAACATATCCATCCCAGTAAAAAATGTTGATCATGATCAGATAGAAAACCAGAATGGAGCTATCCGTTTCACCACCACCCTCCACCTCTACATCGGAACCTCATCCAACAAGTAAAGTTCTAACTAATTCACTGCAGGACAGAAAACGTCATCCTGGGACTCCCTTGACTGAAAGCCACTAATCCGATCATTAACTGGAACACACAAACCATAGAAATCAAACCCCCACCTACCTGCACCACAAAAGAGATCCAAACCATGGTTAAAGAAGCAACTCCCCCTCCTGTCCCCATTCTCAGACATGTCCCCGTGGACTCAGAAGTGTTTGACAAACACCTCTTTGACTATCTGGATGACTGGACTGGTAATCGTTTTGTCAAACAATACTGACATCAACATTGCATCTGCAGAGTGCAAAAATGTGGAGCTCACTACGTCTGGGCTACTCCCAAATACCTCTGAAAGGTTACCTATTATGCTTGTTCTGGGTAGGACCAAACAATGACTTGTACAACAAGGGTCACTGCACAGCTGCGATACCTCAAACAACCACTGCAAGTCCACTGGTTGTGAAGAGGGTCAGGGAACCTCCAAGTCTGTCTGGAGGGAGTCACGGATTTGAAGGTCAAGGGTGCTTGGAGCTTGGGACAAGTGATCAAGAGGATTTGAGGAGATACAAGACAAAGTGTATTGTTGAGTAGATCTAAGCTAAAGTTACATACATGATGGAGGACATGGGTTTATATAGGGCAAGGGGAGATCCGAACAAAGAGCAGAACCAGTACAACAGGATTGAAGAGGAAGGAGACACATCATCAGTATGCAATGGGAGTGAATCCTAATGAAGAGAAAATGACTAAATTACTGTAGATGCGATCGGAGCGGTGAGATTAGTAAGCCATCGATGATAGGGTCTTAATGGGGCTTAGACAGCTAAGACATGAGTCCAAATGGAAGACTAGGGAGCGAAAGGAAGTGAAGTGACATAGAACAAAAGGAACAAATTGTAACATTACCACCTCTATGGAACTTGCTGCCCTTGCCAAAGCTAAGAAAGAAAAGAAAACCTTATCCCCAGAGTATGCCGAATTCGCCTCTGTCTTCGAGAACCCCAAGACAACCCTGCCACCCCCACGAATGTACGACCATCCCATCAACCTGAAACCTTCCTTTGAAGCAAAAATCAGGAAGATGTACCCCCTTTTCCCTGAAGAAAGGAAAGCAGCAGATGACTTCCTTGACAAACATCTCGCATCCGGGAAAATCCGCCCATCCAACTCCCCCTAGGCATCCCCTTTCTTCTTCATAGGAAAGAAAGATGGCGGTCTTAGACCCTGCCAAGATTACCACCATCTGAACCAACACACAGTCCATGATGCCTATCCCCTCCCCCTCATCTCAGACCTCATCGACAAGCTCAAAGACACCAAACTGTTCACCAAGATGGATGTCCGATGGGGATATAACAACATCCATATCAAGGACAGAGACCAATGGAAAGCCACCTCCATTACCCATAGAGGCCTCTTCGAACCTACTGTCATGTTCTTCGGACTCACTAACTCCCCCACTACATTTCAACGATTCATGAATGACTCCTTCTGGGACATGATTGCTGAGGGATGGCTTGTTCATCAGGAAAATGAGGAAGAAATGACATTCCTAGATGGTAATGACAATGTGATATAGTCATGAAATGTAATGATAAAGTCTTGTCATCACCTAAACTCAATTATACATTTAATATAAGGATGATACTAGTATGGCCATTCTTTTTCCATCTGTTTGATTTGTATCCACCACACATAATCACTGGCAAACAAGCTATATGGTGATGAATGCATATATTTCATTCATCAGAAGTAGAGAGGATACTCCAAGCAACACAAGTCTGGCAGCAACATGACTAGTTGTTTGCATTCTAATTGTCATATTACCTGATCATATATTTGACTATATTTCATAATAGAATTAAATGGTATGCTCTAGTAGCACAAGTCTGTCATTAATAATTTCTATGTATCACCATCCTGACATCTTTTGACCATTGCTTGTCTTGTTACAGACAAGACAATATGTCACATCAAAGTTGTCACATCATACCCAACAAAGAGTCAGACAGCCTCAGTCAATGTCATTTGAACATCCCACTGGCACTGCCACTCATTATGGTCACAGTACTATGAGATGGAAAAAAACAACATGCTATATAGTGCTATGTAGCATTTTGAGCCCTGGCACACTATAGCACACCATAGGAAGTTAGTTTTCATGATCACACTACCATAGCATGTATAGCAAATCCATAACATTGGTTAATAAGCACTATGTAGAACTATGTAGTGCTACATTGTATGACGAAACCACAATGCACTAAACCCGTCCACGGGCACACACCTCAGTGAGGCGGGTGGGGTGGAGACGACATCGCCCTCATCACATCTACCCCCGTCGCGTCCTCGCCGTCGTGAGATTGTGGTCACGTCGTCATTGTCATCCTCACTGCATCCTCGCCGCTGCTGTCACGTCGTCACATCGTGGTGGTGGGGACCGTCGTCCTTGTCACGTCCTTGGCATTGTGACATTATCGTCCTCGTCGTCGTCGTCGCCAGGCGAGATGGCACAAGGGGAGTGGAGGCGTCGCCATCGTTGTTGGGCGAGG
>JBBPUM010000848.1:0-12573 GCA_038094695.1 Chiua aff. virens | reverse complement strand
TCACCCCCTTCCCAATTAAGAAGCGGACAACAGAAACCCGGGTTGTTTCAGGAATATTTGCCGTGCAAGCAACGATCAGAAGCCGAGATGGAGGTGGTTGATCTGGTGGAAGTAGATATTCGAGCATTGAAGTGTGACCGGCATGCAAGGCCCGTCCGATGAGCCTTCTGCAAAACGAATCCCTTGGATCCAGACTCAAGCCTATTTCTCGTAGTCTTCGTGCCAGGACAACGTGGTCTCTGTCTGTCTGATTAATGTCACCTGCGTTCGGTCTCGCGACGTTGAATATTCCGTGATACAATCCTTCGTCGGCACCAAACGCATGCGCCCATTGCACAAACTCATCGGTTTGCACCAGCTGAACGAGAACGCGAGTACTGCACCATGGGTTATACACCGCAGTCGCGAGCAGCTCCCATGTGACCATGGACCGTCTCCGCAGTAGTTCACCGACCAGCTCATCATTTCCCAGATCGATGGCAATTTCAAGTGGCGTCGCATGTCGACAGTCATCAACAACCAAACCCGGTGTGTGGGGATCTACATCACTTTCTAGCAGGTCCATGGCCTGTTCAGTCCTCCAGAGGTCTGTGGCGTATACGAGGGGATTAGTTCCCACCCTTGTCTTGACGGGACGAACACGGGAGAGGAACAGTTTCAGAAGCCCAACAGAGGAATAGGCAACCAAGATATAGAGTACCAGGTCGTGTCTCGATGATGGCCATGGTGGATAAGGTCGTCGGGAGTCATCTTCACGCAATTCACAGAGAAGATCCCAATGTGATGGGTGGTGCTGGACCTGCCACGCAAAACGTTCAATTACATCCAGGATGATTGTCGATCCCAGGTTAACATAGGCAAGATGGTGGAATCCAGTGGTAAACACGTAAGAGAGTAAAGGGAACGTTTCCAATAGCGCACGATTGGCATGGAACGGCACATGTTTGAGGACAACAGTGACGTAGAACATGCACATTTCGGTCACCTCCGCATGGGCGTCATTAAGAACGATATGATACATGGGCAACGCGGCACGGCTTGTCAGGTATTCCTGCAGCAAAAATTTCTCAGAGATGGATAATGGGGGAAAGTTGGGTACGATTCATACCTTCACAGAGTAATGGGACAAGGCAAGAACGTCCGTTTGATCATTATATTCGACAAGGCTTGACAGTGCGGATAGTAAGGCCGGTCCCAGCGATTGTTCTCCACGGTTGATTATCCGCTGATGATGGTCAATGGAAAGCCCTTCTACGAGCTGTGCGAGCCGCAAAGGCACCAATGCCACCGCGAGCCATGCCAACGCACGCCGTGCCACTTGCCCTTCCGACCGTCGCTCATCGATTTTCCCCAGGATTCTCTCGTATGTTTCCGCCAGCCCCTCTGGAAGGTCTCCGAGTGCTTTCAGCAGCTCTTGACTGGTGGAACAGTTTCTGAGAGTGTCTAGTTGACACTTGACCCAACGGAATCTAGAATGCGCGACCGTGAATTCGAGATTGCTCCACCAAGACAGTGACAAAACAAAATTTTACCTGCCCTCTGCTTGCTTGTGTAATTTTCTACGTATCTCATTCTTCAGCTTTGCGGTAGCAGTTCTCAACTGTCTGTGCGAGAAAAGTTCCTGGGTGATATATAGTCCAATATCGGCTGCTAATTTTTCGGCCATTTCATGGAGGGAGAGTGATGGGCGCTTCTGGAAATGATGATTGATGGTATCCAGCGGCCGGCTCGTCACCAGCAACCGCACGTCTGCCTGAGTCCACATTGAAAAAGCACGTAAGAGTTCGTTAGTATCCACACACTCGTCGAGTGCGTCGATTACGATGATGGGCTTGCGAGGGAACCGGAACGTAGTGCGCATCACCCAGCGAGCAAGGAGATCCAAGTCGTCCAACGCTAAAGTACCATCGCGCGCTTGTTCGAGTATCAGGTCCAGGAGGGTTCCAGGATCAACGTTGGAATCGCTAAAATGACGGAAGAGCTGAGAGAGCAGGGAGCGTAACACTTCCGTGGCCCTCGTCGACCGTTCATTTTGAAAATCACAGTAAAAATAAACAAGCACTTCGCCGCTTTCCAGCGTAGTCTTCAGGTGCTCGATCGTAGATGCGCTGCAAGAGTTAAGCATCACCTTCTGAACCAATTACATGTGCACTCACACTAGTACTGATTTCCCGCAACCAGCTGTCGTTCCGTCAATGATATAAACGGTGGGCGACTCGTTGAGTATGGACAAACATACATTGACCATTCAACCACAGAAACGCGGTCTTGCCAGTCCTCCATATGTCGTACGTAGCTGTCCTTGGAAACCACATACATGTGCCTGGCTGGCGTAGATTGTGTGTTTCCTTGTGCTTCTGGGTGTGGTCCACAGCGGCGAGCCATCGAGAGACCTTGGTTAACTTGCGCTCTGACAAGACAGTCACATCAGCAACCCAGTAAGCGGAAAATGTGCAATAAGCGTACGAATAGTTTCATTCTGTCTGATATCTATCGCATCCGGGCTCGGCAGGCGTCTACTTTCTCCGTGGTCGTGTTCCAGCTGCTCGTTGCTGTGACTGATCAATGGATAGACGCTCCGAATCCCATGACAACACCTACGTGCTCTGCATGCTGATTCCCTGTACATCGTGTTGTGCCCCCGCAGTGAGAAGAGTACCGAGCTGAGGTGCTAGTAAGTGCTGGTTACACCCATGCTCCCTAAGTGAGGGAACAACGTTTGGGTCCTCAAGAGCTTGCTGGTTTGAATACGCTCCAGAACGGTCTGGCATTTTTCTGGGAAGCCAGTATGTTTACTATGGCGGAAAAGAGAAGGCGATTCGAAGAGTCTGAAAGCTACGATAGTCTGACTTTGAAACCACAGGAATACATGCCATGAGGCAGCGGTGATAACACGCGTCCAGCGGCAGTGTAGTGCGGGATCAAATGCTTGAATTCGAGGCCCAGCAACTTGCATGCTTTCCGACTCTTTGCCATGAACATTCCTGTATGAAATCTCAAGCTCGGCTCATGGAATGCGTGACATTCAGGCCGTAACTCATCAATATGCTTTATTTGATCAGGATTTTTCGTAGACTTCTGGCACGTGCGCGAGCAGCTTGGAGCGATAGTCAGCCTGAAGGCACCTTTTCCCCTAGTACAACCTCTCGGACATACGGCCTGAGGGATTGGATGTTCACTTCAGGGTTGATTATAGTTCTACTAGTGCTAATACTCACGCTTGTGGGGTATGTTACTTTTATTAGGCACCCTGGCATCCGAGTCCTGACCACGCCATGTCAGTTGCGAAGCGCTTAGACTTCGAGCTGGATGGCTACAACAAGGAATTACTCAGAAAATTCACTACACTCAGTGCAAGCCTCTCGAAGGTAATCCGAACACGGATTACCAACAACGTATGTTCTCTTTTTCACGGGGGTTTGTCTGTTTTCTGGCCGGTAGTGGCAAGCAGGCTTGAAGCAGCAGAAGGAACAACACCGTAAATCTGAGGCGACGGTGCTTAAACCTGTTAGAAGAGACCATCGCCTTCACATGCATCATCAAGAATCAGTTCGAAAGGGCTTTCAAACCGCGCAGGGATTGTGTTATCGTCCTAAATGTCTACCGTCATCAGTCGCTACTCGGTTTATTTCACAGACTTGATTCATAAACTACAAGCCTTTATTGTGATTGTTCGACGCTGTCCCTTGCAGTCCCCAGCGTCACCTAATCTGACACAAAGACAGCCATGGAAAGAACCAAGAAAAGCCTGGTATTTAATCTTTGAATGGACCTCCTCAGGCTTGATGTATTTGCGTTACATTACCACCAAAAAAACGGCAGACATCCACTATTTAATTCGCTGCATGTCTTGTTCCCTTGAGAGCCTCGAAAAATTGCGTCACATCCGCTGCTTCGACAATCTTGCCTTGCTGCGCAAACGGTCGCAAGCATTCCAATAAATGATCACTAGCACAACATCAGGGTGTACATCGGAGTTGCCCTGAGAAGCCAATACGTACCGCATATTGTTGAAAGCGTGGATACCATCGATTGCGCGGTCGCGAGGCAGCCGCTCCAGGGCCCTCACCCCGAGTTCTTCAAACGAGAGGCCTGATACGACATGAGTACGAATTTCACATTGGAAAAGAGAGAATCATGCCAGAGTCGGGGTCCTCTGGTGGCTCATATGTTTCTTCTTCCTCCAGCAGAAAGGGGTGTGCCTGTAATGAGGGGAGACACTGAAAACGCGTCCATTCATGTCATATAGATCAAGATAAACGTGTGTCACTAGCCTGTTCGCATCGACACCAGCGTTGACGGAAGTCGTCTGCAAGGAATACATCGCCAGTACCCTCTATCGTCGAACTCGCTGATCCGTACTTCTGGCCCCCGAGAATGGCTTGTGCGGTCTGGTTGGGAGCGGGTGCCAAACAGGGAGATGACGCTGAGGTTTTGACCCTCTTCGCCTCTGGCCCGTCGTCTTGCGAGGAAGAGTGGGAGCGTGGTCGTTTGTCCATGGCTGATTGTGAGCCTACGACATCCAGTTGAGGTTCATCGGCACTTCCCAGAGGTTCACCCAAAAGATCACCCTCGAGTCTTCGCCAAGGGTCTCGCTCTCCGTCACGGACCACCATAATAACGCCCTTGGTTCCCGCATAGCGACAGAGGATCGGTATTTTAGTTACGCATGTGGCACACACGAACGACTCGTAATCATCGGCAGAGATCAGGGGGGGAGGCAAGTCGGTTGACGCGTCTGAACAATCGTCCTCGTGGTCGTGCGCCACCGCGCTCTCGGGACCTTGTACTTCAGGAGAAGAGGCGCGTGGAGGAGGCTTCTCGCGCAAGTTGAGACAGGATTCATGAAACCAGTCCTGTGTAGCGAAAAAGCAGTACAGGATGGAAGAACCGGGCGTCAGCAAGCCTCTAGGAGTATCGAATGGGACACAACCTCACACGCCAGGCACTGGATCATCGTCTCTGGCTCTGTCTTGGGATCATAGGGTTTGGAACACCGACAAAACAGACCACGAAAGTTTTGTTTGTATTGATTCGAGACATTCTCTTCTTCTAGGTTCTTGTGTAGGGAACATGGATGAGAGATAGCCGAAGTGGGACAGTCACAGCGAAAGTGACGTTTTGGAAAGAGTTCTACTTGTTCGTGGTCGGTGTGACATGCGATGGAGCAGGAAGAGCATATACCGCGCGGTATGGCACAAGTTAAACAAAGGTAAACGGCTTGTCGAATAGGGCCCATGGTGAACGTGCAACGAGAGAACTCGTGCGGTAAGGCAAGCGCGGCCTCACGAAGCAACGCATCCTGAGAGGCAATCAAATCGTCTAGAGAACTCGTTTCAGGAGGCATCTGGAGTTCAGTGGCTCTGAGGGCTCGCGTCGCGTTAGAGTTGATAATTATGTAATCGAACTTTCTGCTGCAACAGCTTGATACTATCATTGTGCCACTTTTGCAAAATACCCGGGCTTTGCAAAATCATTTCTAGCTCACACAACAATTCAAATTTTGGCCCAAGCTGGTAGATACAGAACTAAATATGTCAGAGCAATGCAGTTTATTTTTTGAAGAAAAATCAAAGCAGTGTTTTCATCTTTGGTGTCTCATTTATGCTCATCAATGAGGCATTTTCAAGCAGACGTGCCAGGGCAACATGCAAATCTCAAGAGAAAAAATCAGAAAAAAATCCTGTGGATACTTTATACCATTAATTACTCATCCACAAATTTCCAAGGTGATTGTGATCCATCATAACAGGTTCACAGCTCCTTGAAGTTGTGGTGCTCAAAGTGTGACATCACAGGGTTCAGACAGAGTTAAATTCGGCACAACGGCAAATCTCGGCAAATTCACGGCAAAAATGAGTACGAGTATGAGCCTAGAGACTAGACTAGACATCAGAATCTGCATGCCAGCAGACCGGCAGCCCACATGGCGCACCCGCACCTACAAGACACGAAGTCAAAAATGCAGTGAAGCACTTCAAGAGAAGAAATACAAGATCTCTGCTCCCACCTGCATCATCACACTGGCAGTGCTTCTGCCGAGTCAGGCTCTGAGTCTGAGTTGACTCCAAACCTGAGTCATAGTCATACAATACTAATAGATCCCACATATATTATCCACTATACCAGTCCGCCTTTGATTCTAATGCTGACCCGAGTACTACATACGCGTCATCGGGTACATCCTACTACCCCTATCATACATAGTACCTACTCATACATTGTCCATAGTATCATTCAGGACCATTTGGGGGAGCATGAACACTAAAATGAACAAACGGTGACTCGACGATCCTTAATCAGTAAGTAAGGAGTCTAAGTCAGGCCCCAGGTCTATTGAAGCTTTGAAGGCGAGCATGAGTGCCGAGATGAACAAACGGTGACTCGACGATCCCAAACAAATAGAAAATATAAGTGCCCCGTTGAAGCTTTGAGGCTTGACGAGCATTTGACAGCGTTTGAGGCAAGCATGAACGCCGAGATGAACAAACGGTGACTCGACGATCCCTGACCAGTAGGAAATCCAAGTTGGGCCTTGTCGAAGCTCAGAAACTTGACTCAGAGGCGCCGCTAGGTGGTGGGTGTATTATGCACTGGCCGTAGAAAGGTTCCTGACGGCTCGCGGTTGATGGTGAGGTGGCCGATAACGACTCGGCGTGTCGGAGATTGATTTGGTACTTGTGACATGATGTGACACATCCGTTCGTATGCAGATGGGAATTTTGCAAAGCCCCATCATTTTTGACCTCGAAACCGGCACCTCACTGGCAACTTTTCTACTTTGTTTTTCGAGTTTCTTTTAGTTGGTCATTATCGAGTACATCGTTGTCTATGGTTCCATGCAATTTTTAGCTTCATTGTAGATGTCAGATACCTATGTATTCACAAGTGGGGTCAAAATTTTGCAAAAGTGGCGCAATGATAGTATTGCAAAAGTCGAAACTGCAATAGGTACATACACTCAGCAAGTGAAGTGTCCTAGCGATGATGGGTTTACGACCCAACCCCATTGCCCCCCGAGATAGTTCGTGTGCTTCTGTGCTACACTATAAGGCACGCTCTCCTACTCCGCTCGGCACCTGCCAGAAATTATATTCTCACAAAGACCTCTACCTGTTGACTTAGTATAAAATGGTGGGCTTTGCTGGCTGCCGACGGATCGATCTGAGCAAGATTGTGACATAGATTTGCGGATGCGTCATTGTGAGTATCGGCACTTGTCGTACTGTACTAACTTTTCCGACACTTGATTACAGGCGATTTGTTCAATTTCGTTGCGGTGCTCACTTGTATTCTCGTTTCTTAGTGTGCCATCAGGAAAATTAGGCTAATCCAGACTATACTCGTGACCAGTAGGTAAGTTAAGAAAACCATCTACCTGCAATGTGACTCAAAAGACTCGATTAAAACGATAGGCGCTGATGCGATGGCCACCTCGATTTTTCTTTGGCCCGCAATAGCACAATGCCATCCAAAGCTGGAGGGCTGAAAGCCTTCCCAATTGAGATGGGTACCTTAACTTGAATTTTGTGATTATCTTTCCGTTAACTTTTGGTTATCCAATTCTTAGCGACCTTGTATTCTGAACATGGCGCCAGCAACTGTGGCGTTACGCCCTCGAGGCTGTCCTTGATTTGAATTAGTCTGCTGAAGAAACTCTCTCAGCACCCACGACACTAGCTCTCCATCACGTATAAGTAGGTAAGAATGTCTCCTCACCTATCCTTCAACACTATGTCAGGGCTTCCCCCAAATTCACTCTTTTCTGTACTTTCGTTTATAGGTTTTCTTCTGTCATGTCTCCCGTTGCCTTGGCATCTCCAATGTAAGTTTTTTCATTGTTGATTGGCAAGATTTGACAAAATCTGATGCAGCGTGGAATACGGGGACCTGCATGTGCATGCTCTGGATCAGTTTTGGCTGCCTCATTTTATTTGTCGACTCCATTATATGGAATGATAGTGTGGAAAATTGGGCACCCATCTGGTGTGACATATGTAAGAATATGCGTTGAATCTTTTGGTAATTTTCATAGGTTGTTCTTCAGGCACCCATTTCCTTATCGGAGCTAGCGTTGGAATTCCTGCATCAGAACTCTGTGTTATCCGTCGCCTTTACTACATGATAAAGTTGCAGAGGATCTCGGTGGAGTACACAGAGGTGGTTCTGTACCTCGGAATATGCGGAAAAGGTTATCTAACTTTTTGAATAGAAGAGACGCGAAGTGATTGTCGACATCTCAATCGGTACTGGTTTTCCATGTGTTATAATGGTGTTGAGTAGGTCCCCTTGACTAAGATGACAGCACGACATCTCATTAAAACCAGTGTACATTGTGCAAAACAGACGCTTCATGATTCTGGAAGAGTTTGGATGCTACCCAGACACAGCCAACACGCTCCCTACTTACTTTCTCATATACATGTGGCCACTCATTATTGGGTTAATCAGCCAGGTCTACGCGAGTTAGTAATGTTCCACATGCTGACGTGATCTTCGTGGGCTCAATGATCGCACCCTAGTTCTCATATTTCGCAGAACTTTACTGCACAAGCAACAACTGAAAAAAATGTTTCACACGGGCTTTCCTATTAGCAGTGGTCGCTATTGGCGCCTCATGCTATTGTGTTCTGTGGAAATAATCACCACCGTTCCACTCAGCATCTATGTAATCGTCTCAAACGTGCTTGTGGGACTTGTTCCGTACTCGTGGGCATCAGTACACTCCGACTTTTCTAAAATTATCCAAGTCCCGACCGGAGTTTGGCAGAACACACTTTTGGTGGCTATCGGGGTGGAGTCAACAAGATGGTTCTTTGTTCTTTGTGCATTCGTCGTTTTTTCGTTCTTCGGTTGGGGTAAGGAGGTCAGAAACTTTTACTGTCAAGCGTGTCGGTCTGTCTTTCGTCATTTTGGATATTCGAAGACATCCTGTCTCGAGTCCTTACCGATGCCGTCCGAAGCTCCGACACACTTGGAGTTCTCGTCGCCCAGCTTGCGATGTAGTGAGGACGAGGTGCCAAAAGGAGATCCACTAAGGCTTCCTCCGCTCGATGGCCTCGCGTTTAGCATGGATTTTGATTGGTTGACCAATCCTATTACCCCAGTAGAACCCGCACACGGTAGAAACCGGTGGTCTGTGCAGTCTTTGGAACGGAATATCGTTTGACCTTTTACATCATAAATCTGTTCTTCAATTTCTTTCAGGATAATTCTATGCAACATTTTACGCTAGTCCGCTCGTGCCTTGCCTTTTGTACGGTATTGTGGAACTAAAAAACTGGAAATGCGACTTTGTCTATCCTCTGCAAATCCTTAGACTCGGATTCATAGTTTGATTAGAATGTCTCTTAGTATTCTTCTCCGAGTACATTGCCGCACGGGTTTTGCCGTTTTCATTTAATCTCGGGTGGCTCCGAAAGGAGGTATGTCGGTGCAATCAGATGTGACCGATGACCGACCCTCCCGTTATTCAATCAATCTTCCGTGAGTCGTTGTCTTTGTCAAGCTTGTGCTCGAAATAGTACTCGACGATACCCTTTCCGCGTGGGTATTTTCTCATGACTTCCGGAACAGGTATAATGCCACTATCAGATGACTTAGTATCACTATTCAACCAATTTTTCGTGAGTCATTCATGTCTTTTGTCCAGTTGTCAACCTCGAAATGGTGCCCTCAAGAGTAATTCATGTGTATAGTATACACTTCTCGGACCGCGGAATTTCCGCACGGGTCTACAACGTCGTGTACGTATTCTCATGGCTACCGGAAGGGGTATAACTACGTCGGTGTCAGACGACCCTCGTCGGAGTGTCTCGGCAATAAATACACCAACGTGTTATCATGCAAACCGTTTCCCATTTCTCAAAATCTTTTCCAGTACCTTCTAGGCGATGGGTGGTCTCGACATTGCCCAAGTCCGCGCTTCCTTCCCCTCCCTCCGCACCGGTTACATTTTCGGTGACAATGCAGGGGGATCACAGACAGCTCAACAAGTGATCGATAACATCGTCGATTATCTCAGCAATACGAACGCACAGCTGGGTGCAGATTATTCCGTGAGCGCACACAGTACCCAGCGCGTCATCGATGGCTCGACCGCGGCAGCAATATTGTTCAATGCTGCTTCCGTGGATGAAGTTGGCTATGGACCCAGTTCCACGATGGTGTTTGAAAACATTGCCAGAGCGCTCGATCATGACATCCAGTCTGGAGACGAATTCATCATTACTGGGGAACATGAAGGTAATCAATATTGCTTGCTCTGGCCGGTCCAAGTGAATGACGATGCAACACGCAGCGAATAACGGTCCTTGGAAGCGGTTGGCAGAACGCCACGGTGCAGTTTTGAAATATTGGCTGCCAATCGCTGTCGAAGAAGGCAACCCATACTCGTTTTCTTACAAAACAGAGGATCTACTTTCCCTCGTTTCGTCCAGAACACGCATTGTCGCTATCACAGGTTGCTCAAATATATTGGGTACAATTTGTCCCGTCCAAGACATCGTCGCAGCCGTCAGACAGCAAGCGAAACAAGTTGGGGCACCCAAACTCGAAGTCTCCGTCGATTGCGTGGCCTATGCGCCGCACAGACGTGTCGACGTCCAGAAATGGGACATCGACTATTGTGTCTTTGCTATGTACAAGGTAGTCAACTCGTCGACGTGACTGCTCAAGATCATGCTGATGTCCGTATACCTAGGTTTACGGCGCCCACAACGCGGCATTTTATATCCGCGCTACTGCCCTCCGCTCTTCGCTCAAGTCCATTGCCCACCATTTCCTCTCGGTGGACAACCATCCGATGAAGATCCAAGTTGGTGGCCCAGGCTATGAACTCGTGCACGGCGCGAGCGGGGTCGTTCCGTACCTTCTTTCGCTGACGCCAGAACACGACTTGGAAGCCTCCTTTGCCGCCATTGCTGAACACGAACAAAAGCTCGTACGAAGCCTGCTCTCCTTCCTCACAGACAAGCAACAGTATGACAGGGGCGTTCGCCTTTTCGGAACGAGCGCAGTCGATCTGTCAAGGGTACCTACGATATCCTTCGTCGTCGTCGGCCAACGCGCCATCAAGAGCAAGGACGTGGTGGCCGAGTTTGACAAGGCAGGAGACGTACGTTTGGTTCTGCCATCTAACGACGATTTCTGATCTCTCCCTTTCGTAGATCGGTATTCGATATGGTCATTTTTACGCTTACACCCTTATCTCGAATGCGAAGCTGGATCCTGCGGATGGTGTCGTACGCATCTCTCTCGTCCACTATAATACGGTAGAGGAAGTCGAGAGGATAATCAGTATCTTGCGTAGAGTACTCGCTCGCGAGTAATTTGCCACACACAAGTTGATACCTGTTCATTCATATCTTTACCGCCCCAGTTTCACAGTCGTAACACGTAGCATGTGCGCGCACGACTGGGCGATGTTGGTTGGCGAACTCGGAGACCATGAGCGATCAATAGACCGGCGAACGTGTCGATCACTGAGACGGGCAGACTCATCATGGAGGCGCTCGTATATATCTCCGCTCTCCTGTTGCTGCCTATCTGGTCATCCTTGCCCTCATGGTTTTGCTCAGGCCCCTTTTTCAGCCGCACGCGGTATTCAAGTACGAACGACGATTACCACGCAACCGCGCCCAGAGAGCTATGAGAGTTTTTTCATCCTCGTTCGACTCGCCGATAACCAGTCAATCTTGCTCATGATATCGTATTGAGAGTCGTATTCATAGTTCATGTGCACGATCTAGAAGCAAAGGACGACAGGAAATATACGTGATATATAATTTTCAAGGTCGGTGGACGAGAAGTTCACTTTCCTTTCCAATGATTCTATGAGAACAGTCCTTTGAGAAGCACTCTCAAAAATTTTCGAAACGAGGCCCGAACGCCCAACATTTATTCACACCACCGCAGCACGTAGGAAACCTTGTCATACATAAACAATTTCGAATGGTTCGCTACGAACGGAATTTTGGGAATCAATCACCACTTTGGTAGGAAGGAAAGTCAGGTAAGGTGACATCATTCGTGAGAAGAACAGACGCACAGGCAAGCTGATATGTGCCGGGCGAGAATTGAGCCGAAGGAATTTGAAACGGAGCTTGTCCGGACGCAATATCGACACCATAAGTCAATGGAGTAACTACGTACTTTCTCAATGGCAATCATGGGTGGGCAAAAAAAACGTACAAGACCCTATACTCTGTCCTGGTTGTCCAATATATAGCCCATAGCCCGGTTGCGAGAATCCGGTTGCACTTAGGACATGCCTATGAGGGGTCAGTGATTTTGGGGAGAGGTCGTACAAGAACGCGTGGACGTACCATTGAGCAGTGTGGGGCGTATTGGCTGGTAACTGTGCTCCTCCATACGGGAAGTCAAACTTAAGCGGGGCCAGTGCTGACGCAGCAGCCACGAGTGGCAATAAGGAAATGAAATACTTGAAGATCATGATAGAAATCAAAAGGTTGGAGGCTCGAATGCTGGAAAACGATTGGAAGAAAAACGTACGTATTTATAATGCGCTCGAGTTTGAAGTTCACGGGTTGGAGGCGCCGCTAAAGTAGACTG
>JBBPUM010000847.1:0-12581 GCA_038094695.1 Chiua aff. virens | reverse complement strand
ATTGACGCTCACAAGGTTATCGAGGGACTCTCCGTGCCTGATCTATGTCAAATATGACTTGTCTGCAATCAGACAGCGAGTTTTATGTACATACAAACGAGATGATGAGCATCGCGTTCGAGAGGCCGGTGGTGACTGAATAACGTGGGCAAAGCGGCTCGGCAGGCATTACATCATGAGTGCACGCAATCGGAGCGCTAATTGACCCCAGCACAGCGAGGTGTATACTAGCACTTGTGCTTGCGATGTTTAGCCGCCTCATCTCGCTCGGGAAAAAACCATTCGCAACGGCTGGGATTGACTCATCTCACTACCGTTCTGCAATGACTTCTGGTACGTGCCGATTGTGACACCCTTACTATTTGTATGCTTACTCCATGTCTTCGGAGATAGCATCACAACAGCCTGAGGTTGCCACCTTTGCAGCGGGTTGTTTCTGGGGGGTGGAACACATATTCCTGAAACATTACCCGCCCTCTCAGAACAAGGGGATCTTGAAGACCGCAGTCGGATACACTGGGGGCAAGGAATCGTCGGTCAAACCGAGCTACCAGGAGGTGTGCGCTGGCACGACGGACCACGCGGAGGCACTCAGGATCGAGTTTGATCCCTCCGTCGTGACTTATGACGAGCTTGTCGGTGAGTGGAAATCTGGATACGGCTGTCGAGCTGACTTCAGAATGCGGCATCCGCCTACCATAACAGAGTTCTTTTATCGCACGCACGAGCCAACAACATTGAACAGACAGGGGGCGGATACTGGTACCCGTACGTCAGGAATTCGACTGTGTTACTGTGCTCCCTGATCCATGTGCCCCGCAGAATATCGGTCCGCCATCTTCACTCACAACTCCGAGCAAGAAAGCATCGCAAGACGCGTTACAGAGGAAGTACAGGCCAAACATTTCACGCCCAAGGGACAGAAGATTGTCACGGAGATGCTCCAGGCTGGACCATGGTATGATGCGGAGGAATATCACCAGCTCTACCTCTTCAAGGTCCCGCACGGATACCAATGCGAGACTCATAGGCTGCATTGGTAGTGGTGGATATCCTATGTTCCGCTCAACCTTGGAATAGGATAAATAGTATGATGGATAGTGTCAAGTTGATTGTATGTCACATATGGGCAGTATAAATAAAGTATTCCACGCAAAGAACGCCTCAGAGGAATGCAAGCCCGTCCCTTTTACAAAGTAACAAGGAGATGTGGTGCCGAACGGGCGATGTCAATGCGAACCCATCGTTAGAAACGAGGGCACGACTCAACCCTCTGCACCGTCGTTTCTCTTCATCTGGCGTTTTTGATTGTGGAAGAATCAATGCAGACAACTTCGCGAAAATTGTGTTTATGAAGACGACCCGTGGGACTTCATTACGTGTACACGTCCTTATTATCGTACTTCCTTGCGTTATCGATTTGAACTTCGGACTAGTACTAAATCAGAGTTCAACGCACAGAACAGTGCAGATAAACGAGTACCGTACCATATGAAATAAGTTACAGAAAATAGGATCTAGTTCAGATCTAGTATACATGAAATAATTTAACAGGAGCAAAAGTGAGTCTGCAGCTTGAACGTGGATGGCAACAGACGAACAAGTGGATATGAGTTTGAGTTTCTGTTCTCAGCTACAACTAAATATTGAGAGGCGTGCCTCGACGAGTCAAATACCCCCTGAAACTTTTTAGGAGCGGTCGACAACGACGTAGGACCTGTCTTCTTCACAATCCACGTCCGAACCAGACGGGGACGCGCTTCTTAATCCTGTGTGGTACTCCGCCTCGCCAGAGTCATAAGCACGAGTAGTTGACGTCGCAGACTTGAAGTCAGCTCTTGTTAGCGTCTGCCCTTGAAGAATTTTTCCCATGTGGCTCTCAGAAAAGGGCAAGCCTCTCCTCCGAATCGCGAGCAACATCATCATGGAGGGTAGAAGCGAATCTGGATGGGCCTTTGCGAGCTCCTCGCGAGAACGAAGATTGAATAAATTGTACCGGACTGCTCTTTTCATCCGATTTTCCCGTGATTGTTTCTGTATTTGAAGGAAACGGGAAAGTCGGAGGTACGAATCATAGTCCCTGAGATACAGTTGGCCGGCAAATATGTTAAGCTGGTCAATAAGATCCCAAGGTGGCGTCCAGTCGTCGGGAACAGGTGGGATCGAGTAGAACTTCAGGTCATCGGCAGGTTTCATGCGTTCCGATGTGCGCGGTACGTAAACATGGAGGTAGACATGATTGCTGACCCTGATATCGGGTATCAATTGATCCGCTTCAAACGGACTCACAAGCACAAGTACTCGGTCACGATCCTTTCTTCCAGAGATAACCCACTGAACAGGGCGAAGATATTGATCCATCCTACCCCCGGGCGGTATTTCTTTGATTGTCTCGCAGAAATCTGCCGTAGCTAGGATAAATGGACTCCAGCCTACATGTGCTTCTCCAGTAGCCGCGGAGCTCTGATCGAGGGCAGTGAAGACGGGACGAAACGCGCTGGATGCACGGAGGGTACCTGTCTTCACGAAGGATACGACGTCTTCATGAAGGAGATGTCTAGCAGGTTCTGCTTTGGGGGGTAGCTCCACCTCTCTCTCGCGTTCAATCTCGCGGTTGACCTCTCTTTCTAACTGCTCGTCCAATTGTGTTTTGTTCGATAACTTGGAGGCCCCGAGGTCGTTGCAACGCCGACTGATATATGTCTCCAATTTGGAGATGCCTTTCGAAGTATTTCCAGCGTCAGATGGTGCATAGAGATTTGCGAGCGATTTGGAATCTGGTTCCAGCCACGCATCTGCCAGTTGATCTGGTTCGAGTTCGTCCTTGCAGTAACGCGACCAAGCGTCATATCTGCGCTGGTGACTCATACCCTGTTGCGCCCAATACGGAGCCCGTTCCTGAATATCAGTTAAGGTCTCATGAATCGTCCATCTCAAGATTTCTGCGGTACTGATGGGGTTGGCATCCTCTTTCTGTGTAACGGAACGGATACTTAAATCAACTTCAAGGGGCGCAAAGAACATGACGGAGTGTCCATTGCCGAGCTTGCGCATACGCATGCAACCTGAACAGAATAATCAGATGTACCTGATAAGCTACGGTTTCACGATCATCGACATACCTTGAACCAATCGATCCTTCGTCACCTTGGGACCCAACGTGACGGCCGCTCGAAATCCCTTCGGGAACTTAAGATCAGTGCCTCTGGTGTGAGCATCGTCCAAATAAACAACACAATGCCCTAGTTGCTGGGACAGTGGTGATGCCACCAGTGGCACGGGTTTACGACTCCTAGTCACTACCTTTAACTCGTTCTGGTTGTCATCAAAGTAGATAGCGCCAGTAATTCCAGGTCCAGCGAGACCTAACCATTCTTTGGCCAGTTCTTCATTAGACATATCAAGAATTTGTGCCCCAACATCCAGAATGACGCGGATTTCGGGAGTTTGGTTGACTACAGTTTTCAGAAATTCGTACGTCTTGCTTAACTTGTGATCCTCGTGAGTAATTAGCGCGTACGAATTATTTTCAGATTGGAGGAGATAGCTAAGAACTCTTGCGTTCGCCCCCTGCTGATGGTCTAGATCATGCTGCATGATAGACATGGGCAAGAGATATCGACTATCGCATGTTCCCGAAAATCCTGATAGTCATGTCAACGAACGAAATCCGGTGTAATAGAAAAGCCAGACTCGCCTGTGGTCGGGCGCTCCCTCTTGTCTGCTATGTCCCAACTTGAACCAGCGAGTTTCCATGGAAATTCCTTCGCTTCTTTTGGAAACACAACACGCGAGAGGTAAAAATCGATCGCTGCTTGGCCACATGAAAAAACTGGATACAGGTACTTGTCCCATTGCTCCGACGACTCTAGGTTGAACTCTCCGAGGTGCTGGAGAGAGGGTGGTAATAATGCAGGACAGTCGCTAACCCAAAGTGCATATTCCGCAGTCGGGTTATCCTCGTGTAAAAGAGTCTGAAAAGAGACTCTGAGCTGCTCCTCGCTAAGACCAGTGTAGTAATAAGATAGGCAGGTGAGAAGGATGGTAATATCTGGATGGCCGAATTGGGTGTACGGCGCTGGAACGTCTTTAGCTCGATATGGAACAGCCAGCATGGTCGGCCTCTCCTCGCCATTCATACTAACCCAACGTTCCGAAATCAGGCCATAATCCACACGCCATCTCCGCTCCGCGAGGGCGAACAGGAGGATATTACATGCAAAGAGACCACGTAGAAGCAGCAGTCCGCCCCAAAGATTGCTCTGCTGAGACTGCTTAGCATATTCCTCTACTTCTTTGGCTGTGTCGAGCTGAAGATCAGCATCGTCAGACGAGAGAAAATGTTGAATTGCATCTCGGTGCATTTGGGTAAGGTGTTGAAAACGGAAGGAAGGAAGATGCCCAGACATCACATCACGCAGCAACAATAAGGTCAAGCGTCGACCAGCATCGGAGGTTCGCAAGATGCGGAAGTATGGGAATGATCCAGGTTTGCTGAGCACAAATTCAACGGAATCCGGGAGATCCATTGAAAGCGAGCCTACGTGCCGCTTCACGAGCTTCATAATTTGCTGAGTGACCAACCATCGGTCTGGATATCCATCTATGTGTTGCTGGTGACCGACAGTATAAATTAACTGGAACCGGGGATGAAGGATTTCATCGCTTTCGTCGAGAATGTCCCGGGCGTAAGAGTGATGCCATTTCTGAAGTTTCGACTGAAGTTCTTCCTCGGAGGTGGTGTGATCCGGGTCATCATCATCCTGAGACACGTCGGATGTGCCTTCGGTTTCCTTCGTGCTCGTGCTCAGCCCTCGTAGCAATTTGACAAGATAGCTGTCATTCAACTGTTTTTTTAAAAATGGTCAGCCTAGTTGAATGTCCCAGGTATATCGCAATGGTGCTCACGGCCTTCAGCTCCCCGATCGCCACACTGCTACAGTCATAGACTAACTGCCAGTGAGGTCCCGATGAAGGTTTAGCAACGAGTTTGTGCTTAGGTAGTTGCGTCTCCACGCTCCTTAACTTGAGTGACACGACATCCTCAGGCCGAATAACAACAATCCCACGCTGCTCCATGCATTCAGATAGGGTCTCATATGCCCTCCTCCAATCCCCGCCTGTGTCCTCACGGGAAAAGAAAATCGGGTATATTCGCCTGTTCACTAGCCCAGCAAGACGATTGACCAAGATGTCAAACATCTGCCGCACCAAAGCTTTCGGGACGACGACACGCACAAGCTGGTGACCATCTGCAAGTGCAGCAGCAATGATCGGGATTATCACGGAGGATTTTCCTTCGCCCATGTTGACCTGCATCACAGTGCTCTCTCCAGAACGTGGGGACATCATTTCCATTGCAATGTTGGCTTGTTCGCGACGTATGAGGAAGTTCCCTTGCAACTGACCAGTAGCACATGTAAGAAGCGAAATGAGTGCACACCAGATCTGGAGTTGCGACGCACCTGAATTAACAGCCAATCTGGGAGTTTTTCTGCATCCCACCCATCACATCCCTCGTTCTCTAATTCTTTTACAAGCTCCTCTTCGAGACCTTTAAAAGCAAGAAGAAGCAACCTCCGAGAACGCTGGAGTTCTAATAGGAGTAGAACAAACAACACTAGACATTTCCTCCAACCCTTCGAGAGTTTGACTGGAGAGGTCGTTGCAAGGCATTGCGAGAGGGACACCGCGGTGGTTTTTGGCCACTGCCCACTCCGGTCCAGCGCCCGTTCAAGAGGATTGGCTGTAGGGCTCAACCTTTCCTTGAGAATGCGCAAAGCTTCACTGCACCTAGCCCTGCATTCCCGAAAGTGCTCCTCGAGTTCTTCGATGAGATAATTCCTCGTTCTGGGCATTATCTGACATTCTTCACGAATACACAGTGCACTTGCATGAAGGTCGGTGATATACTGTTCTCGAAATGGGAAGTCGGCCTTATTTGTCCGGAGAAAGGAATAGAGCCCATCGAGTGTGAAGCGATCAGAGGATGAACGTACGCCATGATTTGAGTTGCACGCCGGTAATCGTGTTAAATCTGGGAGTTTAGGTGCAGGACGATCGGAAAGTAGCTGATCGAGTTTCACAGGCCATGATTCAGATCCAGGCGCGTGTCGTAGTGGCGACGGAAACGAAGGAGCCTGAGTAGAGGGTGAGATACACTGGTGATGATGGCCAGCAGAAATCGTTTGAACATTAGCGGCCCACAACGTAGCTTGTGGCACAGTATCAAGCTGTTGAAGAATTCGCGAACATTTGTCCTTCAGTTTGAGATTGCGATAACAGCTCGAAAAAACCATTTGCAGAGCGCAAGTCATGCTTTCCACGTCCCAGATACCTGGTGGCAAGTACTTGAATCCGGTGACCAAGAACGGGAGAGTCGGAATGGTATCGGATGGCCACGCCCTGAGTAGACGTTCAACAGAAACCTCAACTATCCCCTCCACCACCCTTTCATCCCAGGACCGGTCTCCGTATCGTGAGGCATAAATAAGGTGTCGCAATACTTTGTCGCTGGGAGAGTAACCATCTAAAAGTTGGTATTCGACATAGAATGATGGATCTTCCAAAGGGTGTTGCTGACCCTTCGCTAATGCTAGAAGCATCGAGAGAAAAGCAGCCTGGGGATGCGACGAGCAGTACGCCACGGTGAGAAGAAGGAATGGCACTTGATATTGGCACCGGGTGCTGTCATTCTCCTCTCGGAGGAGTTCACGCACCTTCATCAAAAGGACCTCTGGAAGATTGGAATTCCACGTGACCCTATCGTATGGCGATGGCGGATGATCGATTACCCTTCTCATGGCATCATTCCACGTCTCTGTCCATCTTAACGCAATATCCATGATCCGAACATTGATCGGCAGATGAAAAAGGACAGATGCTGCTGTATAAACAATATCTTCAAGTTCCGACTCAGAGGACACACCACTCTTGTCATTGTAGTCTTCTGGAGGGATTGGAGCTATGGGGTTCGGTTGGAATAAGTGTGCAGCCCGTTTTGCGCCGCGGATGTGTCGTGCCATATATCGTTTTTGTGAATATGGAACGCTTTGATCAAAGTTGGACAAGCCTTCTAATTCCCATGACACCACGGCAAATTGAGGATACCGTGGGAAGATATTATCATCAAAACCCGATGGGACATAATCGAAGGGTGACTGAATTCCAGCCGAACGCATGATGGAGAATGCCTCTTGACAGCCTGTCGTGCCTGTCAGCAAGTCAGGTTGCCAATCAATGCTCGTTTTGGCATGAAGATAGGCAAGGAGTGCCTTGCTTTCAGGTCTAGAGTTCCCCGCTAAGCAGCCCAGCTCGGTATCCACTGTGTAGGCATAACATGTCACAGCGGCGCTAACATGAGGGCATTGGTTGTGACGCTTTTGAAAAATATCGAATGGTACAAGAACCAGTCTTGGGATGAGTCCGTCTGCGACATCGCGTTTCGCTCGAAGGACAAGCCAATCCGCCGAACCATACAAGGTCCCGATGGATTGATTGTCGTCATAGATCATGTCTTTGAAGTCACGGGACTGGAGATCACCTTCTGCATTCACAAAGAAAGAGAGGTCGTGACAAGGTAGAGCAACAGATAATTGGGCCACGGGTGATGTGTCCGACAGGGAGGTTGATGTGGTGACCACGAGATGCTCCGGGTGATCTAAACGGTCCAAACGGCTGGAAACCATGGTCCACGTTCTGCTTTTGATATCCACAAGAGTGTCGAAGCCTTTGTGCATGCGATAGCTCCCAGCTGTACGAACGACAATCTGCCAATTTTCTGAGGATTGCTCCCAAAGATGTTTGAGGGGGCGTATTTCGATGAGCGGTTCAGAGAGCCTTAACCAATGAACATGTCCCTCAACGAAGAACGTTGGAAGGTCGCCATTCAGTTTCTCCGAAGGAATGAGCTCTGTTACAGCATTTGTATTTTGATGCTGTGCTCGGATCACAAGATCTTCACCTCGGAGTGAAAAATGAAGCTGCATCCGTGTGAGTACAGATATGCATACCACAGATTTCTGCGCCACTTACGCGATGAGTGGAGGTAATTGCCAACGTGGCAAAGTCCATTCCTGGGAGGTCAGATGGGGTAACAACAAGAGCTTGCTGCAGAGATATCAGCGGGTTTCATTCTCGAAAATCTCAACATGCACATACTCCGTGTAAAATTTGCTGATATAATGGATGCCTTCGAATCTCATCCGGCAATCCCCCTAGCGGTTGATCGTCCACCAATAATGACTCGTTGAGTAGATTTATATGCACAAGTTGGGAGCCTTTATCCACGGTCGCAGCTGTTGCACAGGCAAGAATGTGAAGCTGGCGGTGCTGGTCTGCCTCCCACCTTTTAGGGCTTGGTCGGTAGCCAGGCCAGATACTCCGTATTGCGAGATCAATGCCCCGATCTGAGACGTCAGCCAGTATGAGATTCTTCAGCGCCACTTCAAGAGCGATGGAGAGTCGAAAATCTCGCTGACGGTGCAAATCAGAGTAGTCAAGCATGTTGGAAACACAGGAATGGCATGAAACACAACCAGGTCCCTTTGATTTTTGGTGAGGAGATTCCGCGCGAGTTGCATTTGTAAAGAAAGCACAAGACAATAAAGCGTCGACATCCTGTGCAGAAAGGAGCAGCTTATGAAATGTGGAAGCGTCGACGTCGAATGTGCTCCGACAGGTGGCAGCCATGTTATACAAGTTCTGGCGACGTTCGTGCTGCATAGGGGCCAGAATCAAATTGTATGCAAGCTCTTGGACCCATTCCAGGGTCTTCCAACGTACATCCCGAAGAAGCTGAAGTACCCGTCCCGAAACCCTTTCACAGGGGCTTGATGGGAGTAATCGAGTGAGCAGTAATGATATCGTAAGCATTGTCACGTGATCCAAGGTACTAGCAGCAATGTCAAGAAACAAGGACTCGAGCTCAGTGAGCAGTGCATCACAGAAGGAGGGGTCTTGAAGTTCCTGGTGCCATGTCCACTCCCCGGTGTCCACATCAAGTGGGCCGACTTGACAAATTGCCTGTGCGAGCAGGAAATGAACCTCATGGGAACAGAATTTGAGAGTTCTACCACGCAGCTCGCGCAAGATGTTGAGCCACTGGAGCGAACTGCCACTACGTAAATGGCCAAGGGCAATAAATTCATGAAGAGAGTGACCTCTGGAGCACTTAGTTTGACCAGCCAAAATATCATTAGATGTATGGGTTGTGGTTGAGACATATGTGGCCAAGGCTTTTAAATCCGCAATTCTTGAGTAGTCGAAGCTGTAGTGCTCGCAACCATCGGTGAAATAATTGCAGTATGTAGTATGCTGCGACAATGGTCCATCACCAGTTCCATGCCATCTCGAGCATTCATAACGTGGGAGACGCCAGCTGAAGGTATAAACCAGCCTTGAGCTTCTAAGAGTCTCGAGACCTCGCGGATGAAGGTAGGCCGGCTGGAACTGGCTGTAAGTAGGCGAGTCTTGGTGGAAGAGGAAAGGGCGTAATTGGGGGATGTCAGAAAGGAGATCATGTGATTTAGACCCATGTTCAATTGAGAACGGTTTTATCTTGGCATTATCGAAGCGGTAAAGGAGGTGCCCAATACAAGAACGCCATATACGAAGGGATAAAGGACATTGTAGTTCGAATGCGATGACCTTGCTAATCAACGGTGGAATGGATAACGATGATTTCGAAACTTCTGCACCTTTACGGGCTATTTGTCAACTATCATGACGCATACCAACTTTAAATGAAACGTACCATGACACGGAGTGAGGGCCAGACGTGGATTACCATTGGCAAGCTCGCCACCTTGAGCAGTCCCCCACATTAATCCTTCGTCGAGAAGAGCTTTGAAACTTTGGAGAGCAGGAGAACTGTCATAAAAACGAACAGGGAAGCTGTCTTGAGTGAATTCGTCTGATAACACCGACAACCCTGCACAGGACCTCGAGTAGCGTGCGGAAAGGTACTGATATACACGAGAAAGGCGATGAAGGTTCATCTCTTTGCGAAGAAGCAGCGACTCTAACAGGGATACGGGAATCTCGGGTGAATAGTCAGCAAGAAATGGGATCTCTGCAATGACTAGCTTGTCCAATGCGACCCATAGCTCAAGCGCAGTCAAAACCGCGATGGAACGATATTCTGGATTGTCCACATACGGAATGGACGCACTCGACAGATATATCTCCATCAATCTCCCGAGCTGTGCGGATGCCTCGCCTACATCCGTGACATGCGCAGCCCAGTCATCGATGCTCTCTTCAACCGATTGCTCCAAATCGTAAAGGGCAACATAGGGGTCGGTATTATATGCCTCGTCGAAGAAGGTAGCGTCCGACAAGAAGTCTGCAAGGGTGCCACGGACATAGGATGGAATAGGAGAGAACGTGCTACGGGGTTTCCCTGCATGATCTTCTAAGGCACTACGAATGTATTCATCGCCATGTGAGAGAGAGAGCCAGGTGTCGTTTGCGAGATTAAGTTCGGAGGGATTCCAGTACGATGGCCGGGGCTGAGATGCCCTTATCTCCGTCATTCTAACTTCAAGAGTGTCTTGAAGACAAGTACACGTCTTGAGTGCCATATCAGAGAGCCAGTCGGGAACGGAGGATCCGAGCTTGCTTAACCGTCGTAGAATTTTGCAGGACATCAAATGAAGTAGATCGCTGGAGAGACCCGCATTTTTGGCATCCATTGCGAGACCGCAGATGAAGAATAATAGGAATTGTTTGTAACAAATCCGACCAAGATCGGAGCGATCGAGGGATGTCTGAATCGCAACCTTGATGAGAAGCCAAAGTGACGACCGGCGCCATTCGTCCTCTTTCCTCTTCGACTCCCCGATTTCATCGCGAACGTGTTTTTGAATGCTAGGACTTTCGATTGTACGGCCAACGCTGCGAAAAATTCCATCGAGCAGGGCAGTGATATATTGAGATTGGGAGGCTGGAACACTCGGGAGATCCGAGTCGATCTCGCCTGGACGAGACAAGAAATGAGCGAGTTCGGTTTGGAAATGAACATCGTCAAACACATCGTTGGGTACCTTAATGGCCGATCGGGGATAGGAGCATACGAGTTTTCCCCGGGTATACAGCAACACGTCCCTGTTAGATGCCACTTCGAAAGATTCGTACAGTGTGTGGTCCTCCTGTTTCCTGAATATAACGGCCGCTCGCTGGGCCCCGATGTGAAATGCGAGAATATCTGCGTACTGTCAGCCAACAATTAACAAAGAACTGGGAAATGTACCTCCTAGTCGTATGCTGCGAAGCTGGGAGATAACATCGCCCTTACACAAGTGCCCAGACTGAACTGAAACTTGCAGATTGTCAAGCATCTTCTCGATCGAACACCAACAAGCTCGAGGTTTGAGGGCATCGCTGATATGAGCGCTATACGCGTGGGCAGCAGCACACGCTGCGCGAACTAGGGAGAGGTCGTTCTGGATGGTATAGTCACTTTCTTTGGGAACCTGAACGGGAAAAAATACGTGGGTAGCGACATAATTTAGCCCAGAATCGTCGGAATTGAAGAACGTGGGGTAACCCATCGAAAAATGTCGAAAAATATTGATGATGTTGAATCTAAGAGTGTCGTACCGGAAGTAGCGCAGTGAGAGGGTGTTCCAGGCGCAGGAGACCAGTTTCTCGCACGATGTCAATGTACAACAAGCTGTCCCCAGATTATACGTGCCCGCGACCGGCAGTGCAGGACTTGTGGAATTTTGCGTACAGCAAGACTAGTACTGGCCCAAAGGAAAACCGCTCAAAAGCGGTGCTTATCTAAGCAACTAGGAACAAGTCCCAGGCTTATCCAAGTACAGTGACCGGCCCGGGTTATGAGAAATGATGCTTGCTTTATTCCATCAACATGCCCGCAGCTCACAAGGTACCAGAGGACCACCCAGTACGCTCATTTTTTGCTAGCTGTGACCCAAAGGCAGAGGTATATGTCACCCACATCGATTCTGCCAATGCATCTACCCGGAAGTACGTTGGCGCGCCTCTCCGCGCTCCAGTCAGTGACTGACGTGGCACACCCAGACAACACTTTCTAATGCAAGTAGGGATGAACATCCTCTGGTCCCTTCTTCTCGCACGACGCGCGTACGGTGGTCTGTCCCGCTACGGGATCCGCTTCGTCCTCAGTAAACTCGTCCCACACTGGACTGCTCCGGCACCGGCACTTGGCATGACCCTCCTCGGCAATATCATCCTCGATTTCTTCATTTGCATGGTTCTCCTCCCCATCGTGCGCGACTTTCTCACTGGCGTCGCCACACTGCGTCTCCGCCACGGATTCCCCCGCGAAGAAATCATCTTTCGCAAACCCAGCGAGTCGACAGTAGCGAACATCGTGTCAGAGGGCCCGGAGAAGCGGGATGCGTACATGAAGGATCTTCTCCGGCGGGCAGTCGACCCCGAGGAGATGAAGCAGGCGGCGTTTGGTTTGCCATGGGAAGAGTGGGCGTACGACTACAAAGCAATGGCGGCTGCCTGTGAGATGCACAAAAGGGGTGTCATTGACGCCAAGACATGGGAATTGTGTGTGTGGATGAAGATGGAGGACGGTTGGACGG
>JBBPUM010000846.1:0-12584 GCA_038094695.1 Chiua aff. virens | reverse complement strand
TATTTATTTATTATTATTTATTTATATTTGTTCTAGTGATATAGTTTATATATCTCAAAATGATATATTTGTTCATATTTGATATGATGATTATATACTATAATCCAATATATTATTTCATGTCACACAATAGTTTTTTGTGTGACACAAAGTTGTTCCTACTGAGAGCAGATACTTGCCAAATAAGTCTATATTACATTCTATCATATCCCTCTGAGACATCAAAAAATGCTTGTGTCATCACATAGAAAAAGGGTCTATCAGACAAATCTTTTACTACCATAACCTGGTATTCAGAGGGGAGTCCACCCAGACAGACTTCAAAAGGCAATACTAATTGACTTTCATTATGCAGTTTGTATAGCTGAACCTATCCAGCATTCCCAAGGAATGGAGTATTACTTTGTCTTTATGTCTTCACACATTCTTGCAGGGAACACTACTATTTACATCCTTGAACACACTATGTCAAGTTCAGTGAAGCATGAAGCATGGGGGAGCTTTCCATGCAGCATGAGGTTGAAGATGACCTCAAATCCTTCTTCTATCTATTCATATGGTTCTGTGTTCTCTAGGGGCAACTGGTCACAACTGGTCACAACTGGTGAACAGCCACCCCCTATCCATAGTACCATCTGGGGTAATATTTGGTGAATTTTCCTGATTTTTTAAACATTATTTGAGCCATATATCACTCAAAATCCACTTTTCTATGTCAAAAATTCACATGTCATATAGAAAATATTTTTATCTCAGCTAATTTGGGGTTACCCCCCCCTCATACTATAGAAATAAAATGTAGCTATCACTATATAGAACAATTCATCCCTCTACTAGAAACCATGATACTCACTGTGTGATCTTATATAAGTGAATCTGGGTAGGTATGTAGTCATGTACCCCCTAAAATGACATCTGACCTGGAAATGCTCTATGATAACTATTGATGCTGCAATTGGATTTTAATGATCTAGAGGAGTAATTTGTGGCTAAGAGTATGTAGAATAATGTTTAATGTTCATCCAAACCATGGTTCCCACATGTTCAGAGGGTATGGACTGGTCTGTGCAGCAACTGGTTGTAACTGGTTGCAACCAATAAAAAGACCATTTAGGACCAGTCCTAATTGGTCCAGTTGCTGTCCCAGGCCTTCAGGAGAGTCTTAGGACTGGTCCTGGTCTGGTTGCCTGGTCAGAAGCCAAAAAACTGGACTGGACTGGACTTTTAATCACTATTCAAAAGTAAGTTCATTTATGCCCCCAATGATGTAATCAATATAGAATTTATGCCTTACTTCACTGAACGAAAAGACTCAGCAAACAAATGGAAGTAGCTGGTCAGAGTAGAAGATAAACACAGAGCAGATCCTGCTTGGCCTTTAACATCACTCTGCTCACTCACAAAACAATTATTGAGCTACTTCATCATTATACTGACCCACTCCCAACTTTCAATAAACTGCTAAAGCGTGGCTCTGTCGCCTTTCTTTTCTTGGGTTCTGTCAAAGAGATTATGGTATAACAGTTTTGAGTCTGTCAGATCAGTTTGGCAACCTGTCAAACTGCCTAGTATCAGTGATTCAATGTGGACTCTCCTCTGAATTTCCATTTAATATAGCTGCTGTTTATATATGTGTATATCAACTATTACCTAAACAATGTGCTAGTGCACCTGGTCAATGTACATAAATGGGTATTTAATTTGTTTCCTACCTGACACAAACTTTGACTTGATCCCCTTCTGAACACAGTACATGGTCACCAAGAAGTACAATCAGCAAAGTTCTGTCAATAGTGGGCATCTGTGTGGATATACCCCACAGTATTGGAGGTCATACCCATATCCATACCCACAATTTACCCAGACCCACGCCATGGGTATGGGTATATCCATGGGTCAGTGAGGGTATGCTAAGGGTTGAGTTACCCATGGGTTTTGTTCAAAATTAACAATCTATGTATACAAAGGGCATCCAAAATCAGAATACTGTTTAATCACTACTGTATGCCTGTAATATGTGATATAGACTGGTAGTAGAGCAGTAACTGAATGAAATCATTGTCTTTAGCAGGCCGAGAGTACCCTAGGAGTTGCCAAAACAATATCCATGAACCCATGGGTTGGATATGGGTTTGCCATGGGTATAGAAAGTCTGACCCATACCCATATACTCTTAGTTCTGATACATCTTGTCTAATATTGAAACTTAAGATCATATCAATTCTATTCCATCCATTGATAGACTCTGACAAGACAATGTTACTCTATGACTTGCATCAAGACTAGATACATTCCTTGTGTCTTTTATAGATCAGAGATTCACACAATACTATGTCAGACTCTGACAAGAGCATTCCATACAGGTTTATACTATGATTAGAATCTGGGCTTGACATATTCTATGAGTCTCCTATAGGCCTGTAATTCATAAGATACTATAGTAGACTCTGACAAGACTATGCTATACTATGACTTTTATTAAGGCTAGGACATATAGGCAAGTCTGTTGATGCTATTATTGCTATAAGAGACCATGGCTTTCATTAAGACTAGGACACACTAGCAAGTCTAGCAACACTATGAAACACTATGAGAGCACTATGATATGTAGCACTGTCAATATTGGACCTCACTATGAGTACTATGGCATTGTCCAGCACTGTCCAGCACTGTCAAGTCAGCCTAGGAATTGCTGATGATTTGATAGTAATGCTGCCATTCCAGTTGAAATGCACAAAGTAACCCATACAACAGGCTGATGATGTCACCAGTGATGCAGATATGAAATCAATTACTAACATCAAAGAACTGGGTGGAGATCAACAGGCAGGCACATGGACCAACCCATCTGAATACATGAGAAGTGTGAAAGTAATGATGAGTTGCCTGTTAGACAAGTGTGGCTAGTGTTTCAAAATCCAGTCCAGTCCAGTTTTCCACACTCCAAATAAGGCAACTAAACCAAAACTGATGTTTTAAATCTTAGCTCCCAAAAAAAGACTGGTTTGGACTGGTTGCAACCAGTCCTAAAATAGGGGCTGACTAATAGCTACAGATCCCCCTGATTTTTATGTAATTTGGTTTATATAGTAAGAAGTTATGGCCATTTTATTATCAAATATTCCCCCAGATGAGATATACTCATAAGAATTAATTTTTTGTGACTGATTACTGTGGGAATCATGCTTAGTCATAATGAGACCAAATATAGCAGACACTCAAGGCTAGATTCTGACACCTGGATCTAGCTGATTAACCCAAAACTGGCTGAGATATAGCCATTTCCAGGTCATATGTTATGAATTAAATCTATAGAATGATCACATAGTGTAAAATTCAAAATAAATTCCCAAAAATCTAGAAAAATTGTGCTAAATAAGAACAATCAGGGCTTTTGGGGGTGTCATCAGTTGCACCAAAAGACTGGTTGCAACCAGTCTTTGCAGTTTTTTCATTTTTGAGAAATTTAAAAAAACTAGTACCATTTTATTTTTAAAACTGAAAAGACTGGACCACTCAGGACAGGACCCAGTCAGTTTGCTTTGGTTTGATTGTGGTTTTTGAGCAGTCCTAGGACTGGACCTTTAAACACTAAGTGTGGCTTTGTAAAATGAGTATTTTTATCAACACAGCAGAAGGAAAGTGTCCAAGCAGAAGGACCAGAGTCTGGAAGACAGGAGAAGTGATCCAAATCATTTGAAGCATCTTGTGAGACTTCATTATATTCATTGATTATACATTGATTGTCTCCCAAGAATACGTGCAAAAACTATTCAAGAATATATATTGATCTGATGAGAGTTTTGGGAGCTTTGCATTGGCAACAGTGAACCAGGTAAAAGTATTTGAACAGGGAGGAGCTGGACCAGATGTTGGTCACCCATGGTGGGATATAAGGGCCACAAAAACCTCTACTTGGAATGATGCTGTTATAGAGATTTTGACAGTAAAATCTTTGGAAAACTTTGAGGTAAATCTATCACAATTCCTGCCAAAGTCCAGGGAATATTGGGAGAATGCCATCAGGGAGAAGTTCACTTGCATTAAGGCAGTGTGGGCCAAGGCCCAACCACGAATAACAGATGCAGAAACAGTCAAGAACCCCAACCAGATTAAACAGTGTAGGATCAGGGAGACTGAACAGAGATTGGAAAGAATGAGGATAAGAGAATGCAGAGTGCAGGTGAGACACTAATTTTTGAAATACAGTAGCTGATGTCTCAGATGCAAAAATTTAACCACAGTCTCAATGTCTGAGTTGCTGGGTTGCTGGCAGCAGCAAAAGCAGACAGTAAATGCCAAAGACACAGACATTTGGGTGTGGTTAACAGACATCTTGAAATGATTAGGATCAGATGGTATGAGTTGCTGATGAGAGTGTGGCAGAAGATGACATTCACACAATGTATGAAACCAAGGTTATGTCATGAAGAAGAGATATAGAGAGAGAGCCAGAAATAATTGACAATCAGAGATTTGTGGATGTGGATATATACACTTCAGGTGACCCACTTTTGGGGTCTCTTAGACACATCTTTCCCTACCAAAAGATGTGTCTAAAAGACACTTTTTCTATGTGATGTCACACACTTTTTGCATGAATTGGAGGGATATAAAGTATTGCATAAAAAGTCATTTGAACAATCCTCAATATGACAGGGTAGGTTATTGTGACACACAAAATCAGATTGTGATACACAAAAATTATATGTCATAAAATGACAAATATGAACAGGTAGATTTAGAATCACCATTCATTGTGACACTATAGTCATTTAGTTAACTCAACAGCAAAGCTGGACAAAGAGAATGGATCATATTATAAAAGAAGCATCTAAGAGACCCCAAAGATAAGCCATCTAATGAAAGGCTGATATGCACTACAAGTACCTCTAATGACTAGACAATTGAAATAACTATCATGTTATATTCTTGAAAAGTGATAAATAAATAGACCCAGTACACTAGCATTCATTTCATAGCATAATCAAGTGAGGGATTTCCTAAATATACAGAGTACTGTTGTATGCCAGTGAAAAGACAATATTTTGAGGAAAATATAGTAGATGGAATTCACAAATAGAATTAAAGTAAATGACTATCTCAAAATGATTAAGTGAGGGATAACAGATAGTATATCAGATGTTGTATTTGGAATATAGAATATGAATGTTTAGATTATACACAAACTGCTGGCAGGCAACAAGTATACATTATTGACCTATCAAAATGTATATTGTTTGATAATTTTATATATAGTAGTATACAATATCATATTTTGCATTACACACTATTAGTGAGGGAAATTGTTGGTAGACAAGGCATGCAGGCTGTTTATGTGTGTGCCATACAAAGGCAATGTGACTAATACCTCATATATGTGACACAATCCAAACAGTGTGTAACACAATGTACTACTCTGTGTCATACAATACCTCATATGTGTGACACACAATCCAAACAGTGTGTAACACAATGTATCATTCTGTGTCATACAATACTTCATGTGTGTGACACAATGTACTACTCTGTGTCATACAATACCTCATATGTGTGACACACAATCCAAACAGTGTGTAACACAATGTATTATTCTGTGTCATACAATACCTCATATGTGTGACACACAATCCAAATAGTGTGTGACACAATATACTACTCTATGTCATACAATGCCTCATCTGTGACACACAACCCACATAGTGTAGACACTGTGTGATACAAAAACCTTATATGAGACACAATATATGGTGACAGTACAAATATCTTGCTCAATCACCTAAAAGAACTGCAAGACATGGGTAGACAATACTAAGAATATACAATAATATTACAGCATAAATACATGGGGAAGCTATGCAACAGATAGACTATTACTCAGTATCCTCGCCCATATCACCCTCCAATACAGGAGACATGGGAGGAAAGGCGGATAATACGACTGTTGGGAAGGCCAATAGAGGGGTTGCTACTATTGGAGAGGAGGTAGAGAATGGTCACCAGAGCAATGACAAGCCTTGCATGGGGGACCATGTTTTGCTGGGGATTCAGAAGCACTGAACTCATCTAGAAATTGATAAGTAAATAAAATCAATAAACATTTTGCACAAATACCATCAAAGATAGACTTGACTGGCTTCTTCAGATTCTCCTTTGCATGCAGACAGGGCTGCTTGAATTTTACTGTCCATTTCAAGTTACCACGAGCCTTGCATTCCTTCACATTGACCTCACATGAACCACCCATCTGCTGAGGCTCAGAACCAGTGGAACAATCTGGAGACTCATGGTGATCATCTGATGATAATACTGCCCTTTTTCTCTTCTTCACCCTCACAGAATGGCCTGCCTTGACCACCTTCAATGACCCACAATGATCTGGATGGACATCGACCTCACTGGATGAGTCTGAACCATCCCACACCATATGGTGCTGGACTTGCTTGCGTGCTATTACAAGAGGGCAGGTATCAGAGGAGTTGTTGGCCTTTGAATCCTCGACAGGCAATGAATTGCCTTGCTTCAAATGCTTGACACTCTTTGTAGGTCGTATTCCATACCGTTGCTCATCCTTCTGCTCTTGCCAATAGACACAATCCCCCAAGGTATACAAGACATTTGAATTAACATTGTACACAAGGGGGATCATCAGCTTCTTGGAGGAGGCATCGTCAAGATCAATCTCATCTGCACATTTTCAGTTTCAAGATGTGACCCCATGGTGTACACTCACCTGCACTCCAAGCAATAATGTTGACCTCTTTTGCACTTCTCTGACCCTGGCGAGCATTCTCCACAAATGGCCTAACGAGCGCGCATGTATTGGCAGTGGAAAGGTTGTGTACATTCATTGACAGCCCAGGTGCTGGCACACCATGTGGCCAGTTCACAATGCGACACTTGCCTTTCCAAGCAAACTCAAGCCATCGCACCCAGGGAAATGTCTGATCCTTAAGATTTAGACCGTGAACACTGTTGGCAAATGGAGCTAAAGGTTACACGTGAGGTGATTGCGATATGAATATATATAGCTGTACTGACCAAACTTGGCATGTAATAAATTGGTGATGACCACGTGAGCCTTGTCACAGAGTATTGAATTGATATTGATCATTTCTATGTCGACCATAGCTTTGCATGATCTGCCAAGATTTCCAAAGCCAGTGTCATTCAATTTTGTGGCTCTGTGTGATCTTTAAATTAGTTATGAAGCTGCTGCAGGGCTATGTGCATACTTAAAACTGGTCTCAATAACATCCAAGGCCTCGTGCATCGACATATTCAGAGTAGTGAGGAGCGTCTTCACCCGTTCAGTACCACCAAAGATCGCTGATCCAGATCTCGCACAATCATCACTTCCTGTGTACACAACAGCGCCAATCACCTCAACATCGTCAAGGTTACTATACGCTTGGGCCTGCAATCGAATACAGTAAGCATGGATAGACACTATTAGAGTATCCTACCATTGTTGAGAAATGTGCACTTGCCACAGCTACATGGCGTGCTGCTGACTTATCCACAACATGCTTGGGGACGTCAAGAGAGAGCCCAGCATGCAGGACGTCACGCTATGTCTTCATAGCAGGATCCCAGAGACTAGTCTTCCATTCCTTGTAATCCATCCCAAGTTGTTCCATCCAGTCCTTGGTGGATTCTGTTGCATGAAGTTGCATATGAAAAGCCAGTGAAATTATATTTACTCACCCTGATCGGTTTGCCCTTTGTGATGCAAATGCCATGCGTGGTACATATTGTACAACAATGTTTTCTGAGAGTTACCCATTAAGAGTCCTGCCTCATGTAAAACCGCTCTGGTAGGTTTACATATAGACTTGGCAAGTTCTCAAATATCTGCCATGAACTGTGCTCCCAACACCAAACACTTCTCCTTATCGCTTGCAGAGATGGGACTGGGGTGTACTTCCCATTCGTCATCCAGTTCTCTGTCACTATCATATTCATCTCCTTCATCTAGATGGCTTCCAGGTGGTCATTTCTCACTGGTACTGGAATATACAGTGTTCTCTTCTGGGCCAGAATCGCAGCCCCATGTTCATTCCGGTTGAACCCACATTCTGGGCTTGCATGGAAGGCATCACTAAACCAATCAACCAGTGGGGCACACTCCTTTGCCTTATTGGCATATGGGATGCGAGGAGAGTTGTCAACTTCATCAATTGGTGATGATGGAGGGAGAGGTGATGATTTTGGAAGCTCCATACGGTTTATGACATTCATCTTAACATACTAACAAACTCAATAAATCTCACTACACACCTGCATAATCTTGACTGTCTGGCAAAGGTTCATTCTTATGCTGTGCAAGTGTCTCTTCGTCCTCCATCAACTGATCTACTTCCTGAGTAAAAGTCAACGATGTAGACGACACACCCGACGCTGTGGTGAGGGCAGAAATAACAGGCAGATGATCCTTGTCCTGTTCCATCGCAAAGCCATCCTTTGACATTGCACCCTGGGCCATCCTATCTTCTGTGTTGGAGGATAACCACACTGTTGCCACCTCTGCATTGCAAATGAGGGTGGTATGGGGTGTGAAGGGACGAGGAGACTGGGTATTGTTGCTGAGTGTGTTTGTAGGTCTGTTGGGGTTAACTGGTGCGCACAGGGATGCTGAGAGATGAAGAGACTGAATATCATTGCTGAGTGTGTTTCTAATTCCGTTTGGGGTATTTGACACACATTGGGATGCTGAGGGATGAAATGGCTGGGTATCATTTCTGAGTGTGCTTGTAATTCCATTTAGGGTATCTGACATGCACCAGGATGCTGAGGGATGAAGAGACTGAATATCATTGCTGAGTGTGCTTGTGTTAAGACCGTGCTGACCTCCAGTGCGAACTCTGACGAATAGGGGCTTCGGAGCTCTGGAGGTCGGGAACAAGGACATTGGGTTCAGCTTATGTGCTGCCCCCTTGCTAGTGTCGTGTCCTAATATTTCAGAGATGGAGTTCGGAGGAGTTCAGAGGGAGTTCGGAGTAAAGAGCGACAATATTAGAGAGGAATCATAGGATTGTCTAAGTCGATAATCAAGCTGAAGTTACAGGAAAGTAACTACGATTTATATACTCGGAGAAAGACACTGGATTAGTAAAGCTATGTAAGAGCTGAGTAAGACTGAGTAAGACGGAGAACAAGTAACTGGAGGGAATCGGATATGTACGAATGCCAGAGCTGTGCTCCTAAGCGAACACAGGTATCAGAGTACTTACAAATCAGAACTAGTACAAAAGGAGAAAACATCGGAGTAACATCGGAGTAAGTGGAGATCATGGAGTTAAGTGGAGAATCTAGGAGTTGATCGGAGATTTCGGAGTAAGCTAGGAGTTGGGAGAAATGGTATATGACAGCTTGTAATTCCATCTGGCATAGCTGAAGTGCAAGGGACCACTGGGAGAGAAAACGACTGGGTATCGTTGCTGAGTGTGCTTGCAATTCCATCTGGTGTAGCTGAAGCACAAGGGCCCACTGAGGGAGGAAACGGCTGAGTATCGTTGGTGAGCATGCTTGTAATTTCATTTGGGGTAGCTGAAGCACAAGGGACTGCTGGGGGAGGAAATGGCTAGGTATTGTTGCTGAGCATGCTTGTAATTTCATTTGGGGTAGCTGAAGCATGAGGGAGTACTGGGGGACGAAGGGATTGCTCGTTGGAAGTCTGGGCACAAAGTGTTGTTGTATCAGCAATATTCACGTTTCCATTGTGGGCAGAGCAGGAGACCTTGCCTGTCTTGCGCCAGGAAACTCCCACAGGAGGGCCAATTTTGTCTGCTCTAGAGAGACTGGACTCTATGTTGAGCATGAGCGACATGTATGATACTTGAAATCAAATATACTACCTTCCATGCACTGTGGTGAGTGATGGAGAGCTCCATCTAAATTTTCTTCTGCATTGGCAACTGCTTTGTATAAATATAAGTGGTAGATGATCTGGTAAACTACCAGTAACATACCATCTCCAATTTTACCTTGCTCTTCACGTTTGAGTCCTTGAGCTGGTCGTGAAACGACCAAACCTTTTACAGGCTTAAGTTATTTAAGAAAGGACAATAGAGAGTAAGTCAAGGAATCTAGAGGTTTGAGGAAACTCCAGAGAGGACAAGACTGGGTCCTTCTGGGAGCTGGGAGGGTCCCTTATATACTATTCTACTGTTTGTACAGGTATATGGTAAATCTACAGATATGCTATGCTATGAGACAAGGGTTCTGGATGGGCTGAGGGTTTAGAAATCCAGGCTGCATAGCCATAGAATGTATCTACATCATAGGGAGTCTGGACAAGGCATGGGGGGAAGGTAAACATGAGGAGAACATGTGTAGAGTAGGCATGAGGCAAACATGTGTGGAATGGAATGACATACATGAGTCTAGAGTTGTTTGAGGGTTTGTATAGTCTAGACTGGTCAAGGGCTAATGGGTCTGGACCATAGCCAGGCCTGGGCCAGTGTAGAATAGTCTGGTTCGCATGGATGAAGTCAAATAGGGGCTAATTATGCGAACAAAGTATTAGGCTTGTAGCAAGCCTAAATTGCAATGGAAAAATATGGGAAAATAGCTATAAAATAGAGTGATTAGAATAGTATTAGTGAGAGAGTACCAATGGTTAGATTATGGTGATGGTCAGCAAGGTGTCAGCAAGGTGTCAGCAAGGACGTCAGCAAAGTGGTCAGCAAGGTTCAGAGTGATTGTAACATTACCCCCTCTCTAAGATCAACTTCCAGGTGATCAAAAGGCAAGAGGTGTTCTGGAGTGACCACTATAGGTTGACCACAATATGCAAATAGATTATAGAAATCTTTGACAGCCATATTGAGATGTCTGAGTGCACTAGGGTGCTTTTTATGGAATTGAGTGATGGTGTATGGGGCATTTTTGAGATTAGATTTGGGTTCCCATGTTCTATCTTCATCTGGATAGCCCTTCCAGTGCACTAGATATTCAAGTCTTTTGGATGTCCATCTAGAGTCAACAATATACTCCACTTCATATTCATCATCTCTGTCTTCTGTGACAAGAACTGGTCCTGGCTTGAAGGTAGTTTGTCCTTCTAAGTGCTCTTTGTATTTCTTGACTCTTGAGACATTAATGACTGGATGAATCCTAAGGGATTTGGGTAGATGGAGTTTGACAGCATTGTCTCCTACTAGTTTTGTGATTTCATAGGGACCTAGCCATTTTTCTGAGAGTTTCTTGGATGCTCTATTGAGTCTGAGATTTTCTGTAGAGAGCCAGACTTTATCACCAATAGAATAGGCTCAGCAGCTGGGGCTTTTATATTGCTCTGTTCAAAGCCCATTCTAGGAGTATATGATCTAGTGACTTCAAAAGGTGCCTTCTGAGTAGAGGCTTGTCTCTTTGAATTATAAGAGAACTGAGCAATAGGTAGCCAATCTGTCCATTCATCTTGTTTATCTGATGTGAATAAACAAAGATATTACTGTAAATCTCTGTTCATTCTTTCTGTTTGTCCATCTGTCTGAGGATGGAAAGCAGTAGACAGTCTAGATTGAATTCCAAGTCTCTTGCATAAGTCTTGCATTACTTGTGATGCAAACTGAGGTCCTCTGTCTGAGATAATGGTCCTGGGCAAGCCATGATCTTTCCATACATTGTGCAAGTATAATTTTGCAGTATCCAGTGCAGTAGTGGTTTTGTTGCATGGAATAAGTTCTACTTCCTTTGAAAAGCGATCAACAACCACTAGAATACTGTCATAGCCATTGGAGAGTGGGAGATCTGTGGTGAAATCAACTGAGATATCTTCCCAAGGCTTGTTTGGAATTTCTAGAGGATGTAATTTTCCTGCTGGGGCTTGATTAGAGCCTTTGAAGCGAGCACATGTATCACATCTTGACACATATTCCTTGATCATTGATCTCATTCCAGGCCAAGTATATGTCCTGTTAATAAGATCCAATGTCTTGTCCATACCAGGATGTCCAGCAATTGGAGTATTATGGTGTAGTCTGATGATCTCCATTCGAAGATTTTGATCTTCTGGTATGTAGATCTTTCCATTCTTGTCATAAAGAAGTTCATTTCTTTCATTGCAAATATCATTTTCTTGGCAGATCTTGATGGCATCAGATTCTTTGATTTTCCAAGTAGCTTCTTTGATCTTGGTCATAATAATGTCATCATCTGATGAGACATGAACTGTTGTTGCTGCAATATGCTCTGGTGGAATGACTAGCACTCCTTTATTATCATTTTCTAGACCAATTGCATGATCTTCCCTTCTAGATAGGGCATCAGCTTTCACCATTTGAGTACCAGCTTTGTGAATCCATTTGAAATTAAATCTGGAGAGATATTGGGCCCATCTGGCTTGTCTTCTATTGAGGTCTTGTCTCTTCATAAACCATTGGAGATTGGCATGATCATTCCATATCTCAAATTGGTGTTGGTTTCCTTCTAGATAGTGTCTCCATTGCTCTAAGCTTCTGATGACACTAAGCATTTCTTTATCTGCTACAGGATAATTTCTTTCTTCAGGAGACATTGAATGGGAGGAGAAGGCAACTGGATGCCATTTTCCATCTTGTTCAATAGAGAGTACTGCTCCT
>JBBPUM010000845.1:0-12587 GCA_038094695.1 Chiua aff. virens | reverse complement strand
GCTCTGTGTCCATCATCCCCACAGGCGGTGGGTCCATGCTTCCGGCAGTCTCTGAGAATGGAGACACGCCACCATCGATTGCCACGAGCTCATGACGCCGGGTGTCTGTTTCCCACTATTTGCATTCAGCTCCTCGGGGTCGGAAAATGGAGGGTGTTTTTATAAACAATATCACCCGTTGTTTCCGCTTTTCTCTTCATTTTTATCTGACGACATACTTGTACGCTTTTTTTTATCTGAGCATTGGGATGATTCATCATTCGCAGTTTATATTGCGCCATCTCCCTTCCTGTAAAATGATATCACTAATGTATTCCAGTCTGTATTCTATATTCTCTTTCTCTCATTCCTTTTTTGCTGTCGACTATTTTATCGCTCAAGATTATAGAACACCGGATCCGGTACGTTTCGACGACCGACCGTACCACCTCAGGCTCAAATTGGTTCATCGACTTCACTCAGATTTCCCTGTGCTAGGAATAATATAATCATATTTCCGGGCGCACGTGTCCTGCCCCTCAGGTACTAGGAACCCGTGTCTCGGCGTATAGTCTCTCCACGTTAGGAAGCCAAGAGTCAAAAATAACCCACACTTCGTGTGCGGTCGGGCGCCACCATTGTTCACGTTCCTCTCGCATGTTTCGGCCCGATTAACGGTGGGATAGGGGTAAATGTGACGACAATCTCATTCATGTTTTTTTGCGGAACGCGTACTACTCGAACATATTCCCTTCTATCTTTGTTTGCTAGCGGCACGTTTAGTTGACCGAGGACCGAGCGCTGACACACCATTGTTGGGTGGCGCATGGGCTACAAGTAACCGCCATCTAGTCTGACTCCACTGTGGCCTTCCATCCCCCGCTATCTGGCGTGCAGTGCTCAATCTGCGTGTCAATGATGTGACGCAGACGGGTACAGCCCGACCAGGCACGATGCAAAAGTCAAATTCACGTGCCCGTCATCGAGTCTGGGTTGCGCCGAGCGAGCCTTTTGCTCTTCAAGTTGCTCGGCGCAGTCATAAACGTGCTCCAAAACGGTGCCATGTTCAGATTACCGGCTTGTGTTTGTCATCTTTTGTGCCCAACGCAACTTTCTAAAAATGAATACGAAAAACCCCCGCTCAGCGAAAACATGTACTTGTTACAGGCACTCTCTTGACGGTGATGTGCCTGAAGACAGCGTCTGGTAAGCGTGTCGTTTCATATCCGATCATGATCCACTTTAATCTTGGGTGTGTGCCCTTTAGCAATCACCGAATCATGACAGCCAGCTCTCATAAAAGTCCTTTAGGATTGACGCACATAGTCAAGTGCTCGGTTCCTGTGAGTGACCGGCTTGTACAGCCTAGGCTTGGGCGCTGCTGCGGCGCGCCCACGGATGGGGGTAGTCGGCAATCTATGACCAGACCGCGGTCGCGACGCTGCTTATCGTTCAAGATATGCGCTTGATATTGTCACCTCCGTCCACAAACACGCGCGATGCACGGGAGGCACGAAGTGCCACCGTTGGTAAGCAATGGCCAGCGGTGCTCGTTCGAGCGTATATAACTGGTCGGAACGGTCTACGTCTGCCATCCCAGCTACCCCGTATTCATAGCAACGCTTGACATGCACGTCACAATCGCCCTTTTTTCCGTGCTCGCCCTCTTCTCTGCTGGCGCGCTTTCTGACACGACGCTCTCGTTTAACCCGGGAGGACCGTTCGAGCCTGCGACGACCATCAACCCGGGGGGTCCCATCATTAATGTGACGAGCACGTCTAGCCATGTTGTGTCCACGACGAAACTACCGTGCTCCACTGGGTTGTGAGATTCTTTTCCCACTCGATCCTGGAGACACGCGTGAGTGGATTTGCATCTGGACGTGGCACGTTTCTCAACCGCACTCTAGTGATGTATATTTTTGTTGCTGACGTCGATGATGATGAAACGATACTCAGGGATTGTCACGTTGAGTTTGGCGGCTGGGGAGGAACCATTTCGAATATTTGTATTACACACCTACGTGACTCATTGCGCACATGCTACGACTTGTATTATTGTATGGTCACTGCAGCTCGGTGGAATTATGTTTGTCGGAATATGTCGTGTTGACCGGAAGATTTTGGCCAAGGCGGGTGGTCTGCGAAGATTCATGGATCACCAAAGATTTTACGGATCCGGAGTTAAAGTTGTACAGTGTATATGGTGACTAGGATGCATCCGATGACAATCCAGTACATAGTAATCCCAACGAATAGATGTCTCTACCGCAGCAGTGCTAACGCCCAGAAGCTAATTATAAAAACAGTAGTCGTAGTATATACTGATGGGTGATGGCCGCACCTAACTGAGTGACATCCCTGAGGCTACCAGGGAGTTGAAGAATCCGGGGTATACGCTATACGTACACGATAATAATGACGCTTCCAATGAGATAAGTCGATAAACCAATGCTAATTGCGATCCGATCAAACACTCTGATCAAACTTCTTCTTCGTCGGCAAACGGATCCCAATCAAATGGCTTGTCCGGAAAGATGTGGTGTCTCTTGACGCCATCTTCGAGTTTATCATCGTTTGCGAGCTCGTCTTGTTCTTCATCAGACAAACCGGCCTCCTTCATGCCTTCTTTCGTCAACTTTAAGAGTCGTTTTCGTTCATAATCGATTCGTCGCCGCGTTGACGGTTCGGTTGGGAATGGCGTAACCGGATTTGAAGATATGGCGAATGGGGAAGACGAGAGCTCGTAAAGTGGCAACGTCGCAGAAGACTTTGCGGGATAGCATCAGGAATCTAGTGGGGGTGTATGGAGTAGGGTCCATACCATATCGGGATCCAGCTCGCCTTCCGCGTCCTCGTCTTCGTCGACGTTGCCGCGCGCTGCACGTTCCTTTTCTTCTTCAGCTTTCAGGTACCTCTCGAATGCACCGATTCGATTCCACCGTAGGGTTTCGACGGAACCCATGCGGAGCGTTCCCTCTGGGTCGGACAGTGAAATGGAGCCGCTCGACAGGAACAAGAAGGGCATGTTGCCGATCCCCTTGCGACCTTGAATCTTTTTCGTGTTCACCGTAATGTGGATTTTGATATCCGCGTTATGATGCTGAGGTATATTGATCATCTTATGCTCAACGCAAAAACAAGGGTACTCACATAGACCATACCCCTCCCGAGGTCGCCGCCTTTCGGCCAGACTTTGGACAGAGTAAAATCTTCCTCGGCTTCCCACTTCCACTCGTCGCCTTCGACGTCGTCTTCAAGCCAGAGACTCTCTTCTGAGTCGTTTCCAGGATAGTGGTAAGGGTCACGTATCGTCGACGCCTTGACCCAAGTCTGGGCCTCCTTGATTTGTCCCACAGGGCTCATCTTGATTTTTCGCTGTATCTCGAACAGATGACCAGCCGAATCTGCCGATTCGGCTTGCTTTCCCTTGGCTGATGAGGGGGCACAGAACGTGCGGCGAGACGACCGCCGTAGACTAGGAGGTTCGACGATCTCGGCGTCCGTGGCGGGATCGAAGATGTAATGGATGAGTTTACGCAGGTGGACGAGGGTGTAGTTGAGTGGGACTTGAACGATGCGATAGATTCCGTCTCTGTCGATGTCTCGACCGTCGACGCGAGGGTGGACAAACTGGAGCCGGAGGGGGAGATGCTTCGAGAAGGAGGTGGGGCGGGGAAGGGTGGTGCCGAGGGTGAGGCGACGGATGCGGCCAAAGGGGTTGGTGGGCGAGTCTGCGGGGACTCTCCAGCTGCATGAGGCTGGCGTGCATGGGGTAGCGAACACGGAGGACGAGGAGGGGATCGGGGACGACGGCGGGAGTGAACTGGCGAGCTGGCGTCTTTTGGGGCCGCGCGACGGGGTGTGCGAGAGAGCGGCGGTCGAGTCTGCCCGGGGACGTTTCGTGGCCATCTCGAGTGCACTAGTTGCGAAAAAGCGTCGCTCAACAAACGCGTATTACACAGGGGTCACGTGTCTGTCACATGATCGCGCTAGCTCGGATCTAGGTACAAGTGCGTCATTGGTCTTGTTCCGTAAGTGGCTTCGGGGATTCCTCAAGGACCGATGGAACTGACCACATCCATACAGGTCAACTATGTATGTGAAGTCCGAGAAGGTTCGTGGATGACCTGTCTAATGGCCTGAATAGTCTACGTGACCTCCAGTCACATCTTCGACTCCCCATTGCAAACAACCTCTATTCTGTCTCGTCTCCGGCCAGGCCTTCATTCCGAAAGCCCCGCCACTACCACCTGATATCGCTTCTCCAGCAACTCCTTACCTCCCTCCCTTCGCCTCGCTTCCCAACAAACTTACTGGAACGACCGTCAGGGGTTTCCGTACTGGCTCGAAGCTGCGCCTAGTTTGAGAAGTTGCCACATTCGATTTCATCCCTGCTTTTACGGTCCAAAGCACGTTGCCCCGTCCGCCTCGGAACGCCGTACACGTGTCCGTTTCCCGACTCCGAATGGAAGCATGTACGAGGCGAGGTTTGCCGAGTTGTTCGAAACTCGTACCGGGAACTATCATCTCCCGACGTGGCCCACATATAGTTGGGCGGCGGCTCTTCTGATAATTTTGGCTCGGACGCAAGTGTCATACGGTTTGATGGTTGGGTGTGGGAAAGGTGCCGGGTTTATCTGCGACCCAAAGGAGGGGTCGAAGGGGTGTGATCCGTGAGCCAGGGTAATGCCGCTTATTCTCCGCCTACTGTTTCTGTCAAGCTTGCCGTGTGCACACGATCAGAGTTCTCAAGTCTGTACTTCGTAATCTGGTTGCACATATTCATCCGCAAATGGTCAAATGTTGTTTTTTTTCTCGTCAGGAATATTTCTAGACCAAGCTTGATACGTGAGTCCACGGGGTAGGCATGACTCACTGCTCATATACTGAGATTCAGACACGTTACGTGGCTTATGTTGCGGTAATCGAGTGGGCTCGGCGTATCAAACACGATGATTCATGATTTGATGATAAAAGGGCCCGTCAGCAACAGCGACGCCGCAACCCCGGGACCCATTTGCCTCATAGACGGTACGCACTGAGTGTTCACCCCTGTCATACTTCCTACCGCTTGGCGTCATGCTAAATCCTGGGCCTTTCTTCCTGCTCGATGCTGATTCCACAGACTGTCTCCTGACAACCCTACACGATTTTCAAACACTGTGGGGTTTCGTTTCGTCCTGCAAGTTTGTCTATTCTGCCTTTCGATCTCGGCAATGCACCATCCTCGGCGCCGTAGCGCACAATCAATTTGGTCTTGCTTTACCACAGGCAATGCGTGTTGTCAGGTGCCTTAGCGGCACCTATGCATCAGCGTTGGCATATGACCATCAGGATGCGAGCTATTCCTCGGACTGTATGATCAGCCCGTCACAAGCGCGCCTGCTGCGAGACCATGCCGCTACCGTCCGGGCGCTGGAAGATATTTATAGCTGGAGGTAAATATGTCTCATATCGTGGCACGCCTGTAGTGATTTCATCCACTCAAGGGAAAAAGACCCAAGGTCTAGAACTAGCCGACTGTCGACTGCCGAGTCCCTGAGATTTCAGCAATCAGTGTACAGGTTCTGGTTGCTTGCTGCAGCGTACGGGCCAGCGGCATCGGCGTATGAAAAACCCGAATGCACCACCAGCAGAGCCCTGGAATTCAAGGATATGGTGATCGCAAATCAAAAGAGATTTCTGCTGAACCTGGGAAAAGAGGGACTCGCTGGTGTGGACGAGGTGCACAGTTTCCTTCTGGATATTGCGAATTTGGCACTGGCCAAGCAAGGAAAACGAGGGATGGGTATGTCTGAATTTTGAGAAAGTACCCGTGGAGTAACCTGCATTCTTTTCAAAGGTCGCCACATCGAAGGAGATGACAATTATTTGGTCTGGAGTGGCCCTGCAGTCGTGCTGGACACGTTCATGGGAAACCAACCGTATCTCGGTTGTGTTGATTTACTATGGCACGGGACGTGGCGTGCAATGTCTCATGTGTTCAACTCTGCAGAGATTGCATCCGTCGTTGGTGGGGGAGCGACGTCGGCTAGTCAACAGCGCTTCATACTTGAGAATCTATTCTTGGAAACCATTGATTGCATGTCCCTTGTTCAACCTACTTGTGATACCGAAAATGACATTTTCTCTAGGCAGTCATTGTCGGCGCTCACGTCCCCAGTCTCGAAGGGACTCGCTATGGAGTCGTTGCAGTAAGTTGACGTTCCGCTTCGTTTGTCGATAGCGCCCAACACTCTCTCCGTAGATTGGGAATACATGGTCTTGGTTCTTCCCCCTTCACGTTTGTGGAATTTCTTGTTGTTCGATAGGAAAAGCCCGCTCGAATTCCTCGTAGTTTTCTCTGAGGCAGTCTCGTCAACCCCTTATCACGTGTTTATCGAGGAAATCTTTGACATCCGTTCCGAGCGCTACCAGAGTTGGAACAAGGACGACTGGTTATGTACCCACTGCATCAGCAAGTTGCTGTCGGACAACGTTCAAACCTGGTTCTATAAAAAGATTATTGGGTAAGCAAATTATCTTGCTCGGTATTGAATCAATGCCCTCATATTCTGTCTTGATACCCTCGAGCTAAATTCACGAAGGCGGTCAGCCGGATTAGTCCATTTTTAAGCAGTTTTTGAGTTTATTGCTGGAACAAGATGACCTGCACAATTCTATGATAACCTCTAATTATTCTCTCGTCCGTAGTAGTGTGGTATACTATCGTCGATTGTTTGTAGACATGTTATGTCGAGTTCAAGCCTTGCCGGTGGCACAACTAGCATAACCGCGGATTTTGCCGGTTGTGCCGGCTGAGCCGGCACAGCCATCTCGGAATAGTTCTGCTCGGCCCTGGACCATCATTACAGTATTTATGTAACCCCACGATCCGTTTCGTCTCTATTGCTGTCACCCAACCGACGAGAAGGACATTTGTCCAATTGACGAGGTACTCCGTGACAGAAGTCGTTATACACTTTGTTCTGTGTGTCATTCACCGTGACCCAACCCTTGGATCATGCTTTACCCTAAGTAGTAGGCGCTTAGTAATTTCGAAAAGGAGCCTCAACTCGGGCGCGTCGTATAAGACCCCGCTCGAAGGCGTTACAGTCTTGACAGCGGCCCACCATGACCCACACATCCGGATCCGACATTTTCTCGGATGGTGGTTCCCAAGCAAACGGGGTCTACCCTTCCAGCGGAGACGACAAGGGCAAACAAATGACAGAAGGTTCATTTCACGAGGGCTGAATTGTTTCGGTGACTGACGCGGGGTGTGGCGCGTTTATTTTTCAGACATTCACGTTGGCGTCTCTCTGTCGGCCTCGGAGACAGTGAACTCCACACCCTTGCCATCGATGCCTGCCATGAATGGCGTTGATTCTGATGGCAACGCAAGTCTTAACAAGTCCATCAGCCCAGGTGGCAAAGATTTATTAGGGGATCCGGTATGCCAGTTCGATGCCCACCGAAATTTTGCACTTAGACCGGAGCTGGTAGATGAATATAGACACTCCACAATATGATGAATCAGATTTGGCCCGTTCAATTAAGGGCACATATCGCGTCCTCGATCTTATATCTGAGCAAGGCAGCAGTGGTCTTGGTAAGTATCTCGACCCGACGCGCTGTCGCATATATTTTAAGGATGTGGTTCCAGTCGACAAGATTGTCATTTCTCAAGATTCGCTCAAAGCATTCATAAATTCTGTTTCCCCCGGCGCATACGCGTCAATGACAAAAGTGAACTTCAAGGCTCTTGACCGTTACGCCGTCAAGCCTGTCGGCATCTACGGCAGCAAAGAACAAATTGTCCGGTTTCTGTCACAGCTTGGCGCTATCGATGACGCCGTGTACGTCGCACATACGTCCGTCATTTCCAATTCTTGTAATTTTGACATCCTATCCCCATAGTGCAGTCCAGCTTCTCGCTGATCCCGAAAACCAGCTACCCACACGACCCATCCTTCGTTCGGGTCTTTATGTCATCACAACTCCCAAGCAAACCGAAGGTTTCCATCAGATCTTCGTGCTTTATTGGCCTGAGCACACGACCTGGGACGACTCTGCGATGCCATCTGTTCGTCGCAACCGCATTACGTTCATGAGGTTCCCGATTTCCAACCTGCCTGAGAATGTCGCTCACTCGATCCATATCATACAGATACTTGACAAAAATGTGCGATCAAGTCGTATCTTTAATCTCACCCGAACATGCGCGGTCGATCCAGTGGAATGAAGAAGACGATGGGAATAATAGTGACAATGTCATGCTCGAGATCGAGGATGAATCTGACCGGATGTTCGCATTCGAAGTTGCACAGACTGACGAGCAGGAAGAGTCCGTGACTGTCCACGAGGGCTTCAAGGTCTGTGTTGTGCTCCGTGTCGTCTTCGCCCAACAAAATTTAATGAATGTTGTTTGATCATAGGCCATTTCAAATGTTATTTCAGTTCCAGATTCAACCAAGGACATGGATCAAACCAGCTTGAGACTCGTGCCTAAACCACCATATCTACTTTTTGGAGAAACAGCACAAGGCTTCATGACAGCGAAATATCAGGAATCAAGGGTCTCTCACGAGTCGTTAAAATGGCGTTCTGTTACACGCTTGCAATTAGAGGGATATTTGTTTGTGCCTTTCGAACAATCATCATGACACTCTCTGACCATTTATCTCCTGTTTGACTCTAGAGTGTCTGACCGGCTGTGTCTCAACGAGCAATTGGTCGAAGTAGCTTTAGAGATTTTGCTCCGCATGGGGCTAGAGAAGTCCTTTCCGGACGAATGTAAGCAGTGGAGGCATGACGCCAATGCTGTACAAAACATGTCGGACTCGAACATGAAGAAAGAGATTGAGGAAATGTCGAGGAGTTTGCAACCAACGCTCCCTGCACTCCAAAGTTCGATATTCGATGCAATTCTAGATGAGGTGGTGAGGATCTATCCGTGAGTAGGACATGTCTTCAAAAGTGTTGTGGATCTCCTTACTCTTGGAATGTCCAGGTTCTTTAATCGAGAGACATTCGTTTTTCAAGGAGAGCACGAGAGACGTTCGGATAGTCCAGGTACCAAATTTCACCTGTTCGTTGATGCACACGTGTATTTACGCCGGTTGTATTAGAGCCGCCGCTCTCTAGGCTCCTGAATTCCCATCCAAAAGCGAATGACGAGGTTACCCGTCAGCTCAGGTCATTACGATATATCCCTCACCAAGATATTCGAGTGGCCAAGGGACATATTTCCTCGTTCAAGGCGTTCGACCAGCTTTTGAACGAGCAAAATATAGAGCTGGATGAACAAACACGCGTCCGTGTGTTACAGTCCGTCTTGGAGGGGAATGTAGGGAAAGCCAAAGCCATTATAAAGGGAAACGATATGGGCGGCGCTAAGTACACTTGGCTCTCGTCCCCGATTCGGTCCAGGATAGACGCCTACTTGCTAGGGCCGAGCGACATGGGGATCAACGTCGCCGATCTTCACCACCGTATGGAGTCTGCAGTATCGAAGATTAACTACGAACAGTTCTGGAATCAGTTAGACCAAGACGTGGAACGGTATTCACAGGAGTTTCCGCTGTTAAAGGAGTGGGCGGACAAGGCAAAAGCGAGAGCACACGAGTACCTGCAGAATGCCATCACGAAACTGGTGAAGAAGCTCACGCCAACAATACAAAATATACAGGAAGATGACCGTGCAGGCAGCATTAGGCGTCGTTATGAGAAGAGGGCAAAGGAAGAGCAGAGCGAATTGAGAATGAACCTGATCAAGCGCCTTAATGGTTTGTCTGCGCGCGTGGAGTGCTCGTGCGTCTCACCCTTTCCCTAATGGTTGGATGTAGTCAAATACTGACCGATCCGTAGGCATACACTATCTATCGAGGGGGTCCGAGAGGAACGTCAATGGTATACAGCGTCGTATTCAATCTCGGGTATGCGGTCGTCGAAGCAAGATCCGGTGATGGTGCATACGATACATCTAATGAACCTGACGACTCAAGATCAACACGAGTTGCAACTGAATCCGAGTGCGATCCCGTCGCCGCAGTTCAGGTACCGCCATTCCTTCACGTTACCATTAGGATACTCGGTGGTGTACGCCATAGCCTTTTCCTTGCGCCTTGTTCTGACTCTTGGTGTTCTTACATCTAACAGACGAGCACAGTTGCTCGAAGGAGAAAAAATTTTGTTGGTTATCGCTGATCGTGCAGGAAACTTGATGGTCTATCTAGATCGATTGGAGGCTATACAGAATACAATCGCAGGCGGCCGCGGAAAGTCTCTCAACCGTGAAAAAATTGGTCGAGATTTTCTGCTAGCTTACGATGAATTAAAGAAGACTTTGGCGGTTGTGTCCTCGTCACCCGACAAGGTGTGAATTACCTTCCGTCATGCAGCTTTGCCACTGACTTAGAAGTCATCGGTTCACAGTTGCAACTGCACGTTTTCATGTTCGACGATTCACGCAGGTCTTTTCAGGCTTTTGGAAGTTCAATCAATCTACACAAATGGTACGATGAGGCGGTAGCTATTCATCACGCGTGCTTTGTGAGCGGAAGCGAAGAATTAATGCTTGTCGACTCGCAAGCTCAGGCGAGAGTATTTTCTCTGGTGACGCTCCAGTTTCGGTACATGTCACCTTTTCCTCACTACACAGATTTCGCTAATGAGGAGTGGGAATAGGCCCGCTACACTTCAGCTTGAACAGATACCTCATAACGTGAGCTCGACTCCTGACGGCGCTTGTTTATTGGTCTCGCAAATGCAAGGAGACTATTTGACGGTGATAGCTTATCATTGGAGCACATTTGGCTCCTCCGAGGGAACCAAACTTGACCTGCCTTTTATCACTATTGAAAACGGTCCAGTGGTCACATCGCTGATTAACCGAGCAGCGGTGCATGTCATCGTGCTTGATCTCGAGGCACACGCATGTCGATCGCACGCGTTGAACATTACTCGTAAAGTCACTGAGTTTACCTTCAAGCAAAAGAATGCGCGGGGATCACATACTGGGCACAAGGCGGGGGCGGAGTCAGGTGGAAATCCGACGGCGCACAATTGCCTCATTGGCTGTCACGCTGAAGTCTGGACACGCTTCCCGGTCTTACCAGCAGTACAACGTGAAACGATTTCTTCGTCAAGTCTTCGGAGCACACGGACGCTCGTATTTGTGACTGACCGTGATTATGCGCGGTACGCAGCTCACTTTGCGGAAATGATCTCTACCTTTGAGAGAGGAACCAAGAAGCCAACTGAAGATGCTCTGAAGTCCATCCGGGTCTCAGCGGCGCCATTCGCCGTGTTTGCCGCCGAATTATGCGGGGATGGCGTGGAGTCGAGTGCCAGACGAAATTGCTCGTGGAACGTTTCGGAATACCGTGCAGGCGAATGGCTCGTCGACCTCCTATGCTTGATTCCCATCCACCTCGCGCTAGCCAAGAATAATCGATTCGTCCCACTGAAAGATGGGGTGTTTTCGCCTGAGTTAGAGAGTTCGTTGCTGGGTGCGGATGTCAACCACATCGTAGACAGTCTGTCGTTTGGTTGGTACGAGTCCTTGTTCCAGTCGTACATGGCATCCAAGGTGCGTCTCGTAACCGGTCTTTGTAATACATTCTTACTCTGCTCACGGCCTATACCAGCCCGTCCGAGTGGTTTCTTCGATGGGCGAACAGTCCGTTGGAAAGAGTTTCGCGTTAAACCATCTCGTCGATACGTCATTCGCTGGCTCGGCGATGCGGACGACGGAGGGCGTGTGGATGTCAGTGACACCGACAAAGGACGCATTAATCGTTGCGCTTGACTTTGAAGGTTAGTCCCGTAGGCTTTACACTTGCTCATTTCAATATACCCTTTTTCATATTTAGGAGTGCACAGCATCGAGAGATCCGCTCAAGAAGATACGTTGCTCGTTCTATTCAACACTGCTATTTCCAACCTGGTTAGCACGCCAGAATGCATTGAACGGATAGATATGTGATCCTGTGTTACAGGTATTGTTCCGAAACAACTTCGCTCTGAGTCGAGATATCACTGGGCTCTTTCAGTCATTCCAGTCGAGTTCCACAGTGCTTGATCCAAAGGCGAATCCATTGCTGTTCCAGTCGACGTTGGTTATCATTATCAAGGTATCTCTACGGCGCTTCAACAGGCGTCTTTTGCATCGAGATCTGTCTGACATGCATTCTGTTTTTGACACTGTACAGGATGTCGTCGACTCGGACAAAACCGAGATCGCGAAAGAGTAAGTTCCAGCTTCCTCATTGTCTTCCTGCAAAGGACCCTCGTAATTTATGTGTTCTTAGGTTCTCTCTCAAGTTCCAGCGGATCGTGCAAGACGAGCAAGAAGCAAATTTCATCTCTCGACTTCATGCCGGGAGACTGAACATTATTCCATGGTAGGCCCCCCGGTAGGAAATGAAAAATTCATAATCTTTTCTTATCTAGGCCTGTCATCGAATCGAAGGAGTTTTATAAGCTATTCCCTACGCTGAAGCGAAGGTTAGATCAACAAGTGATCACCCATAGATCAGCCGGAGAGTTTTTGCACTTGATGAAAACATTGATGGCTAAACTGAAGGTGGAGATGGTTCCTTGCAAGAATAACAATATTGCGT